>VMDO01013386.1:0-58487 GCA_007922755.1 Pedetes capensis
CAAGTTTTTCTCCCTAGCTGAGCCAATGCCTCTTCTACCCTTGGGCGTCCCTCACCCATTTCCCACAAAGCCTTAGCTGGGAGACCTCTTGGAATGCACATTTTTATCCATTGTACTTTGGAAAAGGGGCAGTCTATTGCTCTTGATTCAAAGGCTTAGGTACTCATTTGAGCATGTGTTGGAGATTGAGGAGTGGGGAGGGTGTGTATGGGTCCAGAAGAAAATACAAATTAATATCTCCATAAATTATTCCGTTCTCTAACTCATCATGAGAATGAAGATTAATTACTTTGATTTTTAATGCTGCTTATTGATCTAGTTTCTTTGGATATCACAAGGAGGAGAGTAGTACTGATAAAGTATGTGTGTGGCATAGGGCTTAGACATCCATGTTCAACTGCAGGAAGGGTTGCAGAATATCCTAAAAAAGAAAGCAAATACAACAGAGAAAATTTCCAAGTATCTGTAAGAGGAAAAGTGTCAGAGGGGTATATTTTTGGCAATACTAGATATAAGTATTGGCATCTGCTCTCTTAAAGTTTATTTGTTAATAGAAGTGGTACTTGAACATTAATAAAACCAGGGGACTAGAAGAAATATAAATGAAAAGTGTGCTTATGAATATAGAGAAATGCTGTTTTCAGGTATTGTTTATTCGTTTTTTATCCATTTGGAAACTCATGTACCTGCTATACTGTTGGAGCTTCATAGGTGGTGCAAGATAATGTCCCCCCTGTCAAAGATTGAGGGCGTGTACAAAGGAGTTAGATTTGCCTGGACCAAACCAAACCACGGTGGTTTCAGTGGAGACAAGTTGGTATGAATGAAGAATTTCTAGAGTATGAAGGAAGGTGTAAGGTATAAACGTGGTAAAATGGAGGGTTAATGTTTGAACCTGAGGGCCAAATGGGACTGAGGTACACAAAGTAAGTTATGATGGGTAAGGTGTGGGATTGCATGCAATGCAAGACTGAGCAAAGCTGTGACATTGCATGCTGAGTGGAATGTTGGGGGAGTTGGCAGGTCCCTGTGCTGAAGATGAGGTTAGCCTCAGAGGTACCTAGAAAGAGCCTGGCTGGAACTTTCAAAAGCATGTGAGCGTCATCTCACAGGCAGGAAAGAATTAACACTTATTTTTAAACTGGAGAGCAATGTGTTCAGTCCTGGAGCTCAATTCTTTCTTCCTCATTTTCCTTCTTTCTAGATGATTTCTATATCATGTAGGGGGCATTTCTAGAATAAACATAAAATATATGTAGGTGGACACTGTCACCCTTTCCTGTTGAGAATGCAAATTAATATTCTTTCTGGAGGAAAATTTGGCAATATGTAACAAAATTATTATGTATACACTTGCCTTTTGATTCAGAGTCACCCTTCCAGGAATTTACCCAAAATATCCACCTCCAACAGTGTGAAAATACATGTGAATATGATTATTTGTTGCAATATTGTTTGTAATTGCAAAATATTGGAAACAGTCTAAATGGCCATACATAGACAGTACCTGAATGAATTATATAGTACATCCACAAAGTGGAATACAATACAGCTATAAATGTTGTACTGAGAGGGAAGAACGTTACTGTGGATTGATTGCTATTATTTTTGGGGTATACCGTTAAATAGAAAAACTGAAAAAGTATATTTAAGCTGTCCTTCATTTAATGAAAGAGAAAAGATCTGTGAAAATATACATGTCAATTTGTACAAGAGAAATACAGGTAGAATAAGTCAGAAACTAGATAAATTACCTCTAAGAGTGTGTAAGGAAGAAGTAGAAAAATGAGGGAAATAAGACAGGTGGTAGAGATGAGGGCATAACATCACTTCTGTTATTATACCTTTGTTGTTGTTGTTAGGTGCTGTCAAGTCGGTGTCTGACTCATAGCAACCCTATGTAAAACAGACAAAACACTATTGTCAGTGCTTCTCTGCTATTCATAAGGTTTTCAATGGTTGACTGGTTTTTGAGAGTGGGTTGCCGGGTCCATCTCCCAGGCGTACAGTACCTGGTGTTCCCAGGCGGTCTCCCGTCCAAATACTAACCAGGCCTGGCCCTGGTTAGCTTCTGAGATCTGATGGGATCAGATGCCACAGTGGTACAGCTGTAACCATTATACTTTTGGCTTATCCTTTTAGAACCAGGATAATATTTCAAATATATATATATATAAATAGTAAAAATATTGGTGGGATGCAAAGAGAAAATAAGCAGTAATAAATAAATCTAATTACATCATCCCATTGGCTTAAATAACCACCTGAAGGAAGAAAGGAACTAATATAAACTAACTTGGAAAACAATGTTTTCTTCACACTGTCAGACACAAGACAAAAAGAAGCATAAGCAACGGCAAATACCCAGTTCTAGTTTGTAATTCCCACAGAAGTATGGGTTAGCGCCTGTGAAACTACTTGAAATATTCTAGGATTGAACAAATAGTAAGGATTTTGTAGGTAATGAGAATATTTTTCACTACTGAATAAAGAAGTTACAGAAAATGAAAGGGAAATTTATAGAACAATCCCTGTGGTGTTGGACTAGAATTGGAGTATCGGTATGAATGCCTGGTTTTTAATACACACATAGCTAGACCCCTACAGAAGGATGTTTTTGTTGTTTGTGTGGCTTCACACATATATTTGCCAACTTGCTCTATTGAGAGGGTCTGGAAACAAACACCAGGAGCAACAAGCATACCTAGCACCCACTTCTTGGTTTCAAAATACCATTCTTCAATAAAAGAAACTCTCTCTTTGAAGTTACTGATCCCAAAGATAGAGAGGGAAAACATAGGTGAGCTTTTAATGTTTCTTACTTTTGTAGAAAAGTGTTCAAAAATGATTGGGTCATGTTGAAAGGATTCCCAGTGGCCCAAGTTGGAATAATTTGAGCAAATAAATGATAAAAATGAGAGAATTAAAATAGGATGCATGTTGTTGTTGGGTGCCTTTGAGTCAGGTCCCTATCACAGTGACCCTATGTTCAACAGAACAGAATACTCCCGACACTGTGCCATGGCTGGCACTATGTCAGTGCGTCTCTGCTATTCATAGGGTTTTCCATGGCAGGTTGCTTTCAGGATTGTTTCAGGAGTGGGCTGCCAGATCCTTCTCCTGTTTTTGTGGTGCTGGGGATCAAACCCAGGGCCTCAGAGGGCATACAGCAGCACTCTACCAACTGAGGTAAACCCCGGCCCAAATTGAATGCACTAAGAGTCCAAATTGATGTAAATATTGAAAGAAAAACTTGAGACAAGTTAAATTTAAGTGCTTATTTGGGGGGAGGGGAGATGTCTTGAATCAAGTGGTGCTAATAATAAGTAGGTTCAGAGGGCTCTACTACCCTGCAGTCTGAGCATTGAGGTATTAGGGACTGAATTTAGAAGTGAAGGCAGAGAAACCATCTGATTAGCTACAGTTCAGCACTTTGCCTTATTTGGACATGGTGCGATGAGGTGTTGGCCCAGTGTGATGAATTGGCTGTCTGTGATTGGCTGAAATGCAAGTGTTTGTTATGAAAAATATGCTACTAGTTAGATTTTGGTTTGTTAATGAATTAGATTAGTGTGTACTTTTTTACATAGAAATTCAAACTAGAGCCAGATGTAAGCAATGACCTGTAGCTTTTTTTTAAAAACATAAATAAGTACTTGAATAAATTAGAGGAGCAGCTGACTTTTTCAGAGAATTTCATTTCATAAACGTTGAAACAGCAATCACAAGAGAAAATCACTGTTGGACAAACAATATGGTACAATTGATACAGGCAGGATGGATGCTGAGATTAGTGGATGAGAGTTCCAGTTGAAACATGGTATTTGCAAAGTCTCAAGGGTCTCTTCAAATGTATTTGTTAATTACACAGGGAAAAAATAGAAGGCTGTCAGTGGAGAAAGCCTGAAGACACTGCCTTTTCAGATCAAGGATAACATCAGCAACAAGAACTGTGGGTATCATGTGTCCTCTAATGTGATGCGTTGAGAAGGATCCACCCACAGTTGTGTGTTATTTTCTTGCCCCAAACTCATAACCTCCAATCTAATCTTTAGAAGACATCACACAAATCCACAGTGAAGGACATTCTAAAAAGTTACTCAATAGTTTTGCTCATGTGTCAATTTTATGAAATACAAGGAAAGTCAGAGGGACTATCATAGACAGGAGGAAATTAAGGAAATAAGATAATTCAGTGGAATGTGGGGTCATAGATTGGATCCTAGACCAGAAAAAAGACATGGATGTGGAAACTGGCAAAATCCTAAAATCTAATTTTAATAAGGTTAAGAATTCATTTTAAGATTAAGAATTAATTGGTAGATGAACATACTACCGATGTTGATTTTTTGGTTTTCAAATTATGTGATGGTTTTATACAGTAATAACATTAGCAGAAAGATAGGAGAAGTGAGGGTGTACAGGAACTCTTGGTGCAATGGAAGTCTGAAGAAGAGAGAGGGGAGGGAGATATAGAGCGTGAGAGATGAACAGAGAAACTCAGCGATAGTGAGAAAGCCATAAATTTGAGAGACATAGTTCTTGTTGCTAGTTTTCCAGATTTATACTGGATAGTTCTTGTAAATTTTTATTTCAGTTGACACATAAATACTTGCATATATATATATATATATATATATATATGTATATATATACATATAGTGTACTTTAATTCATGTATACAATTATACCAAAGAAACAAAAAAAGTTTATATCTGGTTAAATAAGGGGAGAATTACAGAAGATGCTGGCAGAGGGAGAAAGAGTAGAATTTGACTCTTGTGAGTCCACTTTGGATAAATTCAGCAGCTTACCCTTCTATTTGAATTATTTATTTAGCGCTGAGCTCTTTTCTGCTGCCAGTAGGTTTCAAGCTATGAGAGAAGGTTTGGAGATGGGCTGAGAGCCAAGTCTGGAAATCTGTGCATGGGAGATATTTAATCTCTCTATTATTTCCTTTTCTGAGGATTCTGGATGTTTCATGCCTTATAAAAGTTGAAGGCTATGCCAAATATAACACCAAATGTTGCAACAAATGACCTTATTGCAAAAGGAAGGAATTGCATGTGCTCTCCATGTCTCCACTGACAGTCTTCTATTTTTCCCTTTCTTATCGGAGGGCTTTTGAAAGATTTTGAGAGGCTGCTTTAAAGAACCTTCTTTCAGTGACCAGATAGAACCCTCCTAGTGGGGATGTTAGCAAGATGCTCTCTGAAAGCAGGATGGACAATGAGTTAATTTTGTTTTTAATTTCTTTACTTCTTTTGAGAACACAGAAAATCTTGAATATCACCTGTTGCAAAATATTAACAAGGGAAAAAAAGCTAATGGTTTCAAGGTTCAGGTAGTTTATTTGGATTGGAAGGTAATGGGTGTTGCTCAAGATAAGTAAGCCATCCTTAGCATTTGGTAATATACTCTTAAGAAAAATTACTATTTATCGAGTGGTATATCAGGCACGCAGGGCTGGGGTTTAGCTCAATTGGTAGAGCGCTGCGCTGTAGTCTCTGAGGTCCCGAGTTCAACTCCCAGCACCGTAAAAATGGGAGAAGGGCCTGGCAATCCACTGCCAAGGCAATCCTGAAACAGTCAGCCATTGAAAACCCTATGAGGGTTGCTATGAGTCAGATACCGGACTCGACGGCACCTAACAACAACAACATATCAGGCCCTGTGGAACATGATGTATATATGTGCATTTTAATTTTTATAAAACACTACAATGTAGTTATTATCCTGCCATTTTACAAATTGGGAGACAGGCTCAGACCAGTATTGTGTGAAAGAAACATAGTACAAGCCACGAATTCAAGCCATTTATGTAATTTAAAATATTTTAGAAGCCATATTAAAATAGATAGAAGCAGGTAAAATTAATTTTAAAAATATATATTTATGCAGTGTATTCAAAATATTATTTCAACATAGAATCAATACAAAATGTTAATGAGCTATTTTATGTTCTGTTTTTGCAGTAAGTCCTTGAAATAAATGAATGTTTTACGGAGGGAACATCTCAGTTTGGATGCTAAATTTTCATTTACTGAAATTACTTATTTGAGCTATATTTAGATTTTAGTAAAAGTTCAATGGAAACAATAGATAACCAGTTTGTTCCAACATGTTTGTTTTTCCAGTAACAGAGCACAGTACCTACTTTGGAATTTTAATTAAGTAAAATGAAATAAAATGTAAAATTTAGCTCCTCAATCACACTTGTTGTTAGGTGCCATCCAGTTGGTGTCCAACTCATAGCAACCCTATCTGCAACAGAGGAAACACTATCGTCAGTGCTTCTCTGCTATTCATGGGGTTTTCAATGGCTGATTTTTGGGAGTGGGTTGCCAGGTCCATTTCCCAAGCCTACAGCATCTGGTGTTCCCAGGTGGTCTCCATCTATTAACCAGGTCTGACTCCATTTAGCTACCCATATCTGATGGGATGGGATGCCACAGTGGTATGGCTGCAGGCTTCAATCACACTACACACGTTTAAAGTTGTCAGTAGTACTGTGTGGGTAATGTTGGATAGCACAAGTTTAGAGAACCAAAATTAATTCCCCAAGTCCTCTTGGCCCCAGAGTGCCTAGAACTGACATTTAAATGTGAGTTACCCAAACTGCAAACTTAATGACCCTAACTGTAACTTTTACTTTGAAAATCCTGTTGCTTAGTGGGTGTTTCGTAAAGAGAGTTTACTTAGTTGAGGGCATTCTTTCCTCTGTTTATTGATAACTATAATTAAGTCGATAGGTTTGAACACTTGCCATATGTGGTCTACTGTGGGGCAGCTTGTTTCTAAGCCTGGCAAGGGAGGCAGAACTTCAGAGAGCAGCAGGCAAGCACATTTCACAGGCAAAAATGCTAATGTCTCTCTTATTTAATCTTAGGCATTACTGAAGTGAGATAGAAACAAAAAATGCAAATGGTCAGCTAAAACCATTTTACCCTGGAGGCTTGTTCTGTTTTATCAGGGGTCCGTGGTTTCCTGTTTGAACTTCATTAATAGCCTGAGTTGTTTGTCGTTGTCATGGAGCTTTTTAATTTTTTTTTTCTTTTTAAAATAACATTTGGGGTTCTTTCAAGTTAAAAAGCAAATGCTATGAGATTGCATTTTGCAATGGCCTCACCTTGATCTCCCCATAAGGAAGTCAAATTTCTAAAACAAGAGAATTCTAGACACAGTCCTTTGACTTGCAGGGGAAATTGCCATGGGCTTGATATTCTTTTCTCTTTAGCATTACTAGAAATCATTTTGATGTTTCATATTTTTCACTAATAATAGTATTTTAAAAACCCCAAATACACTGGTTTCATTTCTTAGTAGTGGCTGGCTTCTGTTACAAACTTCTTTCCCAGGGAGGGTACTTTCCTGTTACTGATTTGCATTTTTGACAGCAGGTATTTCTCTACTTAGAAAGATAGTGTGCTGGCAATATCTGTTGGAAGCAGAAACTCTGTTTCTTGACTTTGAGAATTCTTCAGAGGATGGCAAATTGCTTTTGTATAGGGGAAAGTAAGAGAGAAAAAGAAGAAAAACTGAATGACATAGCAGCAGTTTTAGTTAATTTCATAATAACTTTATGTCAGATGAAATAAAATGAATCACAACCTAAAAGGAAATGGCTTTTTAATGATAATTATTCAGGCCTGTCATTTACACTGTGTGTGTGTGTGTGTGTGTGTGTGTGTGTGTGTGTGTGTGTGTTCTTGTTTCAGATAGAAAAGTCATTTAACAAAAATAAAAAATAATGATTAAAAGGCTGTAGTAATTTTGTAAGCCAGTGAGATGCTCTTCTCTTTAGTTTTCTATATGAGATGTTGGATGCAAATTATATGGGATAAAATAATTGTTCTTTTCCTGAACTATAGTCACTGTGTGACCTATTGGGTTTGCTCTATTTATTGTGTCTGCAGCATAATTATGAAGACTTAGCTGCTCTTCCAAATAGCTACAGATGTGGGAGAAAAATAAATTACTTTTCGTGCTAGCCCTGGAAGTCATGCTGTTGTAATATAATGTAATCGGCCATGAACAAAAGGAAGTTATTATATTCATTTATATTAGTTTGAAAGCCACAGAAATGTAGTATATTATTTTGGGCTGAAGAATTAAAGCAGTACCATTCATGATTTTTTTTCAATGATCATCTGACATTCCTCTGAAGGTCACCTTTAAGAAATGGGAATAATTGGAGTCTTTTCATTTAACTTTAGAAACAAATCCTGATTCCTGTCATGGACTACTTGAGGACCTATGAAAGAGGGGTTAGATTTGTTATGTATGACTCCAAGTGAGAGAAACAGGAAGGATGGATGTAAATGACAACACTGATCTTAATTGAATACACTGAAGAAATTATGAGTGTCAGAGGATCTAAATATAGCATGTGATTCCTTAAGAGCTGATGAGTTCTAAGTGTTGTCTATCTTACCTGTAGGTCTTTCCCTTTAAGTCCACAGATTCTCTAAAGTTAAGGGGGAAAAGAAATAAAATATAAAAAAAAGAGGCACCAAAAGTCCTTTTCTTTCTAACCCATGGACCAATGAAAACAGTCATCCAGAGGGAGCCTTGGTTTGTAGCAACACATCATAGATTTGTGAATGAGCCTCTGGAATATGATGACTTTGTGAAGATTCTCCTGCCACTATTTCCATGTCTATGTATGTATGTAAGTGTATTTGCATGTGAGTGTATGTTGTTAGGTGCCCTTGAGTTGGTGTCCAACTCGTAGTGACTCTACATACAACAGGTGAAACATTATTGTCAGTGCTTCTCTGCTATTCATAGGGTTTTGAATGGCAGAATGTTTTTAGTGAGTGGGTTGTCAGGTCCTTCTCCTAAGACCACAGCACCTGGCATTCCCAGGTGGTCTCCTGTCCAAGTACTAACCAGGTCTGACCCTGCTTAGCTTCCGAGATCTGATGGGATCAGACACCACAGTGGTATGGCCGTGGGCTATATGAGTGTATATATATATTAAGAGGGGATAATGGTACATTTTCCCCTCAATTTGAAGGATTGAGGTTAAATCAACATGGCTTTGTATATTGATCCATTTACTACACTTAACATAAGTAAACAATAATTCAATATAAAGTCTAACTGTCTTATTCTCCACCTGAAGTGTGGAAAGAATAAGAAGAAATTGGTTTAAACGACACAGAGGAGTGAATAAATGATTCCATAAACTGAAAAATGTGAAGCTATGAACTTTGCAATGGGTGACAAGTTTTCTTGTGGTTATTTTGTTTTCATTTATGAGCTTGCTTGAGTATATTCTCACCTAGTGGCACTTGCTTGAAAATATCTACTGAATTCTCTCATAGTTTCTCAAGGTTACCAATTGCATTTTTAGGTTTCAAATATAACAAGTATAATTTTAGGCATTTTTTAAAGGAAAACTTATTATAAGTTGTGACATGTTAAAATTTCTGTGGCTTTACCTGAATATTATAAAAAATATTCATTAAAAGAGAGTGAGCCACACATGAATGCTATGCTTTTCAAAAGTAATTGAGTCAACTTTCATGATTACTCATGCATTTAAATCCTTTGTAAAATAGGAATGATTCTTGGTTATTAACTAGTTTAGTAACTCTTACTAACTACCTTTGTTAAAAAATTACTTTAGGTTGTACAGGAGAGCTGGAGAAGAAAACCTCTCAGAATCATCATCTTCATGCATTACCTGTGAAATTTAATCCTCTTTTTATCCAGGGTGCCTGCTGAAGTTGAAGTATGCTTTGGGATGGCTAGCTGTTGCTGGAAGTCCAAATTTCCATTTCCATTTGGAATCCTTTTATTAGGAATTTGAAACATTGTTGATGAGATTCATTCTGTTTTGTTGGTATTTTTGTTGTAGTATTTAGTTTGTCATTTGAGAGTTAACTTGAGTTAAAAGACAAATTGGCAAATCTCAGATTTCATTAGGACAAATGTGTTCACAGTTGGGGAAATAAAAATAATAGTGGATTCCATGTTTAGAATCCAACCATAGGACTTATTTTGAGGTAAATAATGTAAATCTCAGTGACTTGTTACTACTTGTGCCTGATTACAGGACATTGGACAAGGGTTGTTAGCTGCTGGATGCTCTCTAAGTTTTGTGCTTTCCTCAGAGGCTCTGGGAAGGGGGTGCATTAATCTAAGCAGCTAGTGTTCTTATAATTCCCTCAAATGATGATGATGTTGTCATTTGGTGAAGATTTAGCCTTATGCTTCAGTTGGGGAAGGAAGGGTTAAGACAGGGTGAGAGGAAGTGATGGATAGGGAAAAAATAATTCTGAGTTAGTGTAAAATCATTTCAAATGCCTTAGATTTAAATGATAGAGTTTGAAATAGAAAAGAAGGGCAGGCAATGCATCATCATTTGCAGTGTACCTGGTTTAATTAACCTTGCATTTCCACTTGTGTGGTCTTTTGGGTAGATGAGGAAAAAATACTGTGGGATAAAATTGACCTTGCCTTCCTACACATGCATATGGAAATGCCATGCAGGGACTTTGCAATTAATATTGATTCAATGTCAGAAGCACAACATTGATTGCAATGGAAAAGACTGTGTGGGGGGGAATGTCCTGAAATTTTTATTTGGTATGTATAAAAGTGCAAGCCCTAATTATTGACTTATGTCAAGATATTGAGGGGATGTGCTGAGGCCTGTGATAATCCACTTCTCATTTGTTACAGAGGCAGCTCTTCCAGACCACTCTGATGATGCTTTATATATTTCTTACTAAAAAGAAGAAATGCGTTTGATGTAAGCAATAGCAATATCTATTTTAAGCTTTTTCGATGTAAAGATATGCATGCAGCTATAAATATAAGCTTAGAGGGCAGGCTTTTTGCAGCACATGACTTTTATGTACGCTGGGTCTCCATCAGAAGGGCACACTGTCAGCAAGTCATTTAACAAAGCCCCACATCAAACAGATACAACCAAACTCCTCTTAGTGTAATGCGGTATTCTCACTTGGGATGCAATTTGGTCACGTGATTTCAAGCACACTCTTACAGTAAAACTGCAGACATGTGAACATGTTTTATGACCAAACAGTCCTGGACTAACAACTAGCACAGGGAAGTCCAATTAACCAAGTTATTCACTGGGGCCCTCTTTATAGTTCTGCTGTCAACTCTAATTACTTATTTTTGAAATAAAAACTTTGGCCTTCACGATTGTCTCCTGTGCCTGTCAGTGAGTGATAATCTGAATCTCTTCAGCTGTGTTAGAGTTTCACAGGTCTGCCATCTGGTCATAGGAAATAAGACTTGATCAATATTTATACATATGAAATGACAATTTCTGGGAAGAGGTGGCTTTGACTTAAGTGAACACATGGTTAATATTTATACTAAAATTATAAATGTGGCCATGATTTCTGAATTATTAACAATGATTAACTCAGTTGGTAGAGCTGCTGTGCACTCTTTAAGGCCCTGCGTTCAATCCCCAGCACTGCAAAAATGGGAGAAGGACGTGGAAGCTCACTCCTGAAGCAATCCTGAAACAGTCAGCCATCAAAAACCGTGTGAATAGCAGAGAAGCAAGCACTGACATAATGCCAGGGAGTGTGTTGTTCTGTTGTTGCTATGAGTTGGATCCAACTTGATGGCACCTAAAACCAAATACCAACAATGATTCTGCACCAGGGATGTTTCAGTATTTTACAGGAGTCATTGTAAGACTTGTAGGACATAAAACCTGTGTTTTCACTGGTTAAAAGAGAAAGAGCCAATTTAGGTAGATGATAGAGGTAGTGATGGGAATAGCCATGTCTTCTTACCATTGCTTTGTGCCTGGTACCTTTCAGATAAATTGTTTTGCATAAAAACAGTGGCTAAATGCTTATGCCCCCCTCAAAGAGACTCTCAAATTTTCTACAGTGAAAAATTCTGCGACCTTTAAGTGCTTGTGAAATCCCTGTACCTTTTTGTTGGTATTGATGAGCAATAATGTTGCCAATGAACAGAGTGCGATTTTAGTCAAAGGATCTAGAGACTGAAGTGTGACTCATTTTAATGACATTGCTCCTAAGGGTCATATACATGCAGAGTAGCTGAAACTGTGGTGATTGCTAGGCTGAAGTACTCCTGTTGAAGATGTAATACTGAGGTACAAAGGAGCTGAGTGCAGCATTAGTTGACTTGGTCATGGCATCATTTGCTCAAGGCCAAAGCCCCAAATCATTGAGTATCTTATTTCCCTCTTAGCTCATGTGCCTTCTTTTTAGATTTTTATGGGTCTTTGATGGAGTTAAGTGGGAAATCTGTCTGGACGAATAACTTTTCTTGGCCAATATAAATATTGGTTAAGCGTGAGTACCCTTTGAAACAAACTAAGGACAATAAAATAAACATCAATCCAAAAGGTTAATTACACATAGTTGTTATTACTGGCTTTCTCAAATAATTCTTTCCTAGACTAAAATACCAGAATTTGTATGCATCATTTCTTTCACATTTTTGCCAATAAAAGTTACTGGTTTTTACCTTGTACTTTAGAATTTTTTTAAGCTTAAAAAGATAGGAACATCTCCTGGGAAGCTTATTTAGAGTGCATCAAGAGATTGCCATACTAAAGGTGGGAGGGGGCAAGATATTACATGCTAAACAAGAATTCCCAATGATCCTATAATAGATAATCAAAAGACATTTTGAAAATCTTCAAGCTAGGGTAAGGATTTTCAATTCTGACAAATTTTAAATCTTGGTCATTGTGAATTACAACATCATCTTTGCTTGAAATTGTGCTTCTATGACTATGATGATTTTTAGCTTTCTTCATGTCTTGGCCTCTATTCTGATACTTGATTTTTACATTTAGCTACTTTACTGAAATATCCTTTGAAAGATACCTTTTTAGGAAAGTCACAATTACATAAAAAATTCTTAGCTCATGTTTTAGTATATAATCTGGTAAATAACTAATTCCCTCAGTCTCTTTCATTCTGAGTTTTTATTTTAAAGCCACACTTTAATCAGTATTTCATCCTCAGAGGTAAAGTCATGTTTCCCAAACTAGCACTGTTTTTCAATTAATTAAAATCAGTTAAGAACAATTTAATTCAATACTGTCACAAGCACCATAAAGCATTGTGATGCCTTGCTGTCATCAGTCAGTACTGGAAAACATCTTTTGTGGCAGGATCCGACATAGCTTAGAGTAATATCCAAAATGTTTAACCAGGGTGACGTAGTTGTCAGTTATATAATTGTGCTTTTCCTGCCTGTGACATGCTCTACCATTTGAAAAAAATGTCAGAAATTAGTTCTGTAGACAAATTAAACATTTAGATATATGTGTCCATGATATAGTCTCTACCAAGATTTTCAAAAAAAGTCCCTCTTCTTGATGCCTTTATAGTTTACCACCCTGGGTATTGGTGTCTTTCTGTATATACTCACTACATTTCAGGTTTTGGAAGAATGCAAGGTAGCCTGGCTTCATCTTTACAAGTAAGAATTATTAGGTGCAGAAATTGGATACAAGGTTCTTTGGAAGGGAATGACGATGCGTTTGCCACATAGGGTAATATTTTAAAATGAATTTTGACGTATTCAATAGGCTTCATAACAACTGATTAGCATCTCAGAATACTTACACACTCCAGTGACACCAGCTGTCTTATAAGGGATGTCAAATCATAGCACAGATGCCCTGAAATCAAAGGAAGTGCTGAATTGTATTGAACTTTTCCCTCTGTGTTGGCACTTAGTGTTTTCCATACAGGTTGGCACTCTATAATATAAACTCTCATTAAATTGTCACTGTTGTGTAGTGTTTATTTACTCTATTGCTTTATAATCTAAATGATCAAATTAATCTCCCCTTGCCAATATCCTCTCCCACCAGCAGCCTACCTAGCTCTGTCAATATGCAGGTGACCATTCTGTATCAGGTGGCAGGAAAGTTGTCAGTTACACAGCTCTGTGGCCTCATTGAAACAGTCTAACAGATGTTGGGAAGGTGCAGGCAGTTCAAATTCAATGGACATTTCTACTTAAAGGGACAGAGCATGACAGTCACCTGGGTAGGGATTGGTCCACAGTTTATTACAGTTCATCCAAGGTAAAGATATGTCATTAATGTTAACTGTGTGTTTCTTAAAACACAAAGAGGACAAGCTTATGTACAACGATGCATTGGTTAAAAAATTCATCCAGAAGGATATAGTTCATGAAAATCTTTCTTCTGTCATTTAGTTTAATGTTCTTTAATATCACAGTACTTTGTTCCAGTGATCCTGCATTTGACTGCTGAACTGCTGTACAGAAAATATTGGAATATACTGTAGACTGCTCATCAAATTTTCTCTTTCAAGAAATGAAACAGAACCAAGTCCCAAGTGATAGAAAAATACTATAATTATCTCATTCCAAATGGAAGTTTATGATTACTTATAGAAAGAAAACCCAAGAACCTTTCAAGCCAGAGATGGGCAGACTCCTTTGATAGTCTTTCATGGGTATTTCTTCTAAATGGGATAACATGGCCTGAGGCTAGGGGGCTGATTGATTAGCCTGGTTATCAGAGACCCTTTTGAGTTGTCTCTTTGGGTTGCCCCATGGTAGTTAGAAATATGGGAACAGGTTATAGCTGTCCAGGTCCATATTCTGGCTCTGTCACTTAGGACCTGTGTGATTTCACAAGTTATACCTTTTTATGTTCTATTTTCTTCACCTGTTCCATGCATATCAGAATAATACAACCCCCATATGATTACTTTGAAGATTGAGTGAGTTTATCTACCTGATATGCTTATAGCAGTGTCTGGCACCTGGGAAGACCTCAGGAAAGTTAGCCATTATTATTATTTTGACTTTTGTTAATATGAATTGATGTGTTGAAGTTAAGGACCTCTAGTGATTTTTTTTTTTTGGCTTCATTTGAACAGAAGAAAGGTGTCAAGAGAATGGAAATGTTCAAATTCTCTAAATTGATGGAACATTTGAATTCTGAAAATAATACATTGTTATGGTTTCTCCTTCAAAGAATTCTAGCCAATATTGATGAACAGATGGCTTTTGAGCACAAATAAAAAAAATTATGTAGTTACTAACCATCATAATGTGTTAATTAAAAGCAAGCCATTTCAGAGGAGCCTAATGTCATTTTTGGAAAGAGCTACTGGATTGTTGGAATAGGAGGTGCCTTACCTGTGTATAGGGATTCTTTCATTACATATTTTGATCAAATGAAATATGAGTTTGATCAAGTCAAGTTACTGTTTCAAAGATAGAATATCATAAGGTTGACTGTCCTCAAAGGACACCTTTAATACCCTAAAGAAAAAGTACACTTATTTACAAATTCTATTCAATATGTGTACCTTATGAGCACATGGAAAACATGCTTGTTGGGTGAGTGACCCATACTATTGAAGGAAACTAATGTTAATGACAGATGTGGTTCAAAAAATAATCAGGATGAACAATGGTTAAAACAAATGAGGTAACATTTACTAGAAATATATGTAAAGTAATTCATTCATTTCTAAACAATCACAATAGCAAAGTGGTCTAGTTTAACAGAAGCATAGCTTAAGACATTTTGAAACTTGAAATGTACATAACTTTGTTTTGAATAACCTACTCTGGTTGATTGGATAAAATTGACTTAAACACTCTATAGTAGAGGAGTGGAAGGTAAATAAAACTGCAGCTGCTGCCTAATAGTGACATGCCCTGTCCCCTTTAGGAGGGTATAGATAATGTGGACGTCAAACTATAATGTAGTAAAGAAATGCTACAATAGGGCAAGCATAGAGTTCTTCAGAATTCACAGGAGAAATCTTTAATATCACATAATAGTGTCAGGAAATGACCTACAAAAGAGCATATAGTTTAGCTAAGAGGATTCAAGTTTGCCTAGTGAGAGTAAGGACAATGGCTTTCCATGTCAATAAACTGTAGAAAGGCCTAGAGATGTGAGCTCATGATAGATACTAGGAGTGTAAGCAACCAGTTCTCCCAGAATAAGTAGGATGTGAGGCAGAAGCTACTGAGTTATAACAGTTTATGTATTTTTAGTATTTTTAAGTGATTTACATTCATTAGCTCAGGTAATTGTATCTGTTAGCTTTTCCTGTATAATAAGTAAGGGCATAATTTGGAGACTTAAGTTATTTACTGCTCCTCATGAGTCCAAGAATCATCACAGTGATTCTTCTTGTGTGGGTCAAGCTCAGATCATGGTGGTTGGATTTGCTTCCTTATCTGTACTCAGGTGGTTGCTCCTCTAGACTGGATGAGTTAGGGTGGCCTCACTTGTATGTCTGGTAGTTGTCTTACTTTGGTCTAGTGCGATGGAGATGACTGGACCGGGTGACTCTTGTAGGCCTAGGCTTGTTCACATGACAGTCAAGGGCTCCAAGATCAGCATGAGGAGAAATCTCAATGTTCAAGCACGTTCCAAGCCTCTGCAAAGGTCCCTTTGGCCAAACCAAGTCACATAGTCAATACTGATAAAAGCTCATAAGAAAAGACTCTCAACTTGAGGGGAGTGAAAATATCATATATACACACACACACACACACACACACACATATATATATATATATATACATATATATATATAATATTTTATGAAATATATGAAATACAATTTATGAAGATATAAATTATTAAATAAATATATGAAAATATTATATTTTCATTATATATATTATATATAATTATATATATATATGGTCTTTCTTTCTTTCCTGTCTTTTTTTTTTTTTTTTTTTTTTTTTTTTTTTTTTTTTTTTTTTCTGTGGTACTGGGGAGTTGAACCTGTGGCCTTATGCATGCTTTTTGCAAGTGCTCAACAACTGAGTCATACCCTCAAGCACATTTTTTTTTAACTTTGTATTTTGAGACAGGGTCTCACTAACTTATGCAGGCTACCTCTGGCCTCAAACTTGCAATCTTGCTGCCTCCACCTCCCAAGTCGCTGGGATTAAAGGCGTGCCACCATGCCCACTTTATGGCCACTTTTGTGATCTTTTACAACTTTAAAATTTCCAGTGAGATAAAAGCTGTTATTGTCAACTCTAGTTATGGCTCAGATACAGAGGTTTGTTTCAGGTCACATATTGAGGTCTTTGATCCATTTTGAGTTGAATTTTGTGCATGGTGAGAGGAGGACCTACTCTATATATGCACATTTACTTTCCCCACCACCGTTGGTTGAAGAGGCTTTCCACCAGAATGTATTTTTGCCACTTTTGTCTAATCAGTTGGCTGTACACGTGTGGGTTTATTTCTGAATCCTGTATTCTATTCCATTGGTGTATATGTTTGTTTTTATGCCAGTACCATGCTGATTTTGTTACTATGGCTCTGTGTATTTTGAAATCAGGTTGTATGATACATGTAACATTATTCTTTTTGCTTAGGATTCCTTTGACTATTTGAGGTCTTTTGTGCTTCCATATGAATTGTAAAATTGCATTTTCTTAGTTTTGTGAAGAATGTCATTGGTATTTTGATAGTGATTACATTGAATTTGTATATCACTTTTGGTAGAATGGCCATTTTAACAATATTCTCTCAATCCATGACTATGGGAAGTCTTTCTGTCTTTTAATGTGTTCAAATTCTTTCTTCAGTGTTTTATAATTTTCATTTCATAGTTCTTTCATGTCCTTGTTTATGTTTTTCCTAAGTATTTTATTTTGGTAGTGCTACTGTGAATGAGACTGTTCTCCTGATGTATTTTCTCAGCAAGTCTGTTATTGGTGTTTAGAAAAACTACTGATTTTTGTGTATTGATTTTGTATCCTGCTATTTTGCTGAATTTATCATCTTTAAGAGTCTTTTAGTGGGGTATTTAAGATTTTCTAAACTCATATCATCTGCAAATAGGGATAATTTTACTTCCTTCATTTCCTACTTGTATCCATTTTATTTGTTTTCTTGCATTATTGCTCTGGTTAAAATTTCAAGTACTACTGAGCAGAGTGGCAGACACCTGTAATCCTAGGGACTTGGGAGGTAGAGCCTGGAGGATTGCAAGTTTAAACCAAAGGCTGTCTAGGTACCTTAGATCCTCTCTCAAAAAAAAAAATTGGCTAGGGATGCAGGACCAGTAGTAGAGCACTTGCAAAGCATGCATGTCTCATTCTGTTATCTTAGAGGAAATACTTTGTTTTTCCTCATTCAGTATGGTAATGCTTACAAGTTTGTTTTATATTGTTAAGGTATGGTTCTTTTGTAACTGGTTTCTTCAGAGTTTTTATTAAATTAAAAAGCTTGAGACAGCATGAAGAATGGTAGAAAAATTTTTGGTGGAATCTTTGCTACCTATTCATCTGACAGAGGATTAATATCCAGAGTATATAAAGAACTCAAAAGATGTAACTCCAAAGTAACAAGTAACCTAATCAATAAATGGGCATAAGAATTGAACAAACACTTCTTATAAGAAGTACAAATGGCCAGTATTTACATGAAAGAATGTTTTATATGTTTAGCCACCAGGGAATTGAAAATCAGAAACACATTGATGTTCCATCTCACCCCAGTCAGAATGGCTATCATAAAGAAAACAAAAAACAAGGGTGGATGAGGATTCAAAGAAAAAGAAATCCTTATACACTGGCTGGTGGGAATGTAAATTAGTCCAGATACTGTAGAAATCATTATGTAGGTTCCTCAAAAAATGAATAATATAACTATCATATGATGTGCCTACAGCTATATCATTCTGGCCTCTGATCTCATTGAATCTTGGAAGCTAATCAGAATTGAGCCTGGTTAGTCCTTGGATGGGAGACCATCTGGGAATACTGTGTGCTATAGGCTTGGGAGAAGGACTGGGAAACCCACTCCTGAAACATTCAGTCATTGAAACCCTATGAATAGCAGAGAAACACTGGCAATACGTATACTGTTAGGTAGTGTTTTATCTGTTGCATGTAAGTCTGCCATGAGTTGGAAGCAACTCCATGACACCTAACAACATTATATGATGCAGTTATACCACTTCTGGGTATATACCCAGGAATCAAAGTAAGCATACAGTAGAAATACCTGCACACCCATGTACAGGTACTACTCACAATACTCAAGTTAGGGAGTCAGCCTAGGTACCCATCAATGGATGAATGGGGAAAGAAAAGGTGGTATATGTAGATAACAGACTATTATTCAGCCCTAAAGAAGAACAAAGTTATGTTGTTTGCAGGAAAATGGATGGAACCAGAGATTATCATATCAAAAGATGCCAGACTCAGAAAAACAAATGTCTTCTATTTTCTCTCATATATGGAATCTAGGGGGAAAAAAGACACAAAAGTAGAAAGAAGATTACTTCAGAAGAGGAAGAGGGTTGGGGGCAGGGAGAGGGAAGTTAAAAAAGGGCCATGGAGGGGAGACTATGATATAAGTATATTATATGGATGTATTAAATTATCACAAGGAAATCCATTATTTTGTTCCATTAATATACACTAATGAAAGGAAATGGAAAAAGAAATTGGGGTTTTATCTGGAGGGACTAGAGAACCACTGAAGCATGGTGTCCGAAAGATAGTCAGCATCAGCTTTACAGCTTAGAAAGATCAGCTGAGCTTCATGATGACAATGGAACATAGCAGGCAAGTCTGGAAATATGCTGGCCAGTCAATGTGTCAGTTCATGAACTGAATAGGATTCTGAAGGAAGCCTGACTAGGGGAGTAGCCATTGAATAACTACTAGTTTCATTGACATTAATGAAATGTCAGGCTAAAAGTTTTCATGTGAATGTGACAGTATTGACTTGGCTTTTGTAGTAACTTAGGAAAACCAGGATTGTGTGTATGAAATACATTAGGGAATTAGGATCACCAAATCATGTTTTAGTAAAAAATGAGTAATGACAGGGAAGATTTTATTTGATATCAATAAGTGGTTGAGCTGGCAAGGGAGGTATGGAAGGGACTTCAATGAATGTATTTGCTAATTAGTCTTGTCAAGATGCCAGGCCTCATTCTACTAGAAGCAAATGTATAGATGATGCTTATTCGGTGGACACAAATCTCTTTTGTGATTGTCCATCTGCCAGACTAACTCACAAGGTACGAAACTTATTTTCATAGAATACTGATTGACGCAGCATCTTAGGAAAATCAGAACCATTGTCCTAACTGTCCAGAAATGAAGAAGTATTTTGTTATTTGAAGTAGTGGTTCAGAACTCCAGATTTCGGGGTTGGTTATAGGAGTCTGAATGGGAATGATTACAGACTTAATTGAGAAAATAATTATTTAGGCTCATTTTTTTAAGTAGCCTGCATTTCTGTGTGATAAGTGAAGTCCCAGATAATGCAGAGGCTGTGGAGATCAGTTTCCTTCATTGCTTATATTGCTTTGCATTTTTCAGGAAATATACTGTCAGATGGGATGGCAGTATTAGGGACCACCAGAGAGCATTCATTTAATCACAGAGAGCATCCATGACAGCCAAGAGCCAATATTTGAAAGCTATGAAGTCATTTCAGCACAAAATAAATGTTCTCACTTTTAGAGGATAAGCTAACATCTCAACTTAAAATAAGGGAATGCTAGGGCTTTGGAAGAATCTTATTATATATTTCAATTTTTCCATTTTATGGCTAAAGATATGGAGGCTCAGAACAGTTAAATGATTTTTCCAAGGTTATGTTGCTAATTAGCAGCAGAGTTATGGAAATGATCCTGTTTTCTGGTTCCTGTCCAATGCATCTTCCATCACTGTTTGCTGTTTGGAGCCACATAATGGTTATAGTTAACTTAGTCCCACATGCCATGTATCAGAAGTAGATTGGTGTACCTGTTACTGCTAAAATAAAGAACTCTCTTTGCTGATACATACTACCTTTTCTCAAAGAGTTAAATGGGCTCTGTAGAAGTTTTAAAGGAGGCCATTTGGGTCGTTCTGGGGAACAACTAATAACCATCAGATTTCCCTGGTCACAAAGGCTGTTATGACAATATCTTTGTAAATTTGTCATGGTCAAAGGTGTAATTTTCAGCTCACCAGTCTAAAGATTAAATAATAATGATACGTCAGAATGTGTTTAAAGATGCTGAATCACATTAACAAAACTTGAAAGAGACTAACAGCAGAACTCCATCAGTTTATAATAGGAAATGTCACCATTAGTCAAAGTAGGTTGATTCCTTTAGACCTATTATGTTCTCTCTCCTGCCTCCACTGACCTGGGAAGCCCGGTTTCTGGGTGAACTCATAGTTCAACTGGGGGTGGGTATATTAGTCAAGTTTTTTTTTTCCCCTCCTCCCTCCCTCCCTCTCTCTCTTCCTTACTCCCTTCCTACCTTTGTGGTACTTGGGGGTTAAACGCATGGCCTCAGAAATACTTTGTAAGAGCTTTACCACTGAGCTGTACCTCCAGCCCCCTTTTTCATTTTTCATCTATAGACAGGGCCTCTCTACGTTGTGCAGGCTGCCTCTGGCCTCAAACTTGTGGTCCTCCTGCCTCCATTGTGGGGATTACAGAAATGCACCACCACACATGGTTTAGTCAAGGTTCTCCATAGCAATAAAGCCTTTAGGATGTATGCATATGGATATGTGAGAGGGGATTTCTTAGGACAATTGGCACATGTGATTATGGGGGCTGACAAGTCCCAAAACAGGCCATCTGCAGACCCTGGGATGCTAATATCTTGGCTCAATCCAAGTCCTAAAGCTTCAGAACCAGAGAACCAGTGGTGAAAATCTCAGCAACATGCAGAAGTACCCTGGGGGTCACTGGTGTAAGTCCTGGAAACTAAAGGCTTCCGAGCCTGTAGTTCTCATGTCCAAGGGCAGGAAAAGCATGTCCCATCTGCAAGGTGGGGTGGGGATTAGAATAAGAATGTATGTCCCCTTTTCTCTGCCTGTTTTGTTCCTACCAGCCCATAGCTGATTGGGTGGTACCCAGGTCAGATGGTCCCCACTCTGTCCACCCGCAGGCCTCTGTCATTCTCTGAATGATCAGCTGTGTGTTGCTGTGGCAAAATATCTATCAGAACAAACTTTTAAGAAGAAAGATTTGTTTGGAATTCATGGTTATAGTATTTTCAGTCCATAGAGGCAGGGCAGAAGGTCTACACTCACTCTCTTATGCGAATGACTACATCTCATATTCAAAATGAAAATTTCCACCGAATCTTATTGTTGATGTTAGATGCCATCAAGTTGGATCTGATAGTGATCCTATGTCCAACAGAACAAAATACTCCCTGATTCTGTGCCAATCACACAATCTTATTTATGTTTAAGCTCATTATTGTAAACACTGTCAATCTGTCTAGTTGGAGGTCTTCATTATTGTCATTGACCTGCTAGTCTCCCAAACATGATGTCCTTCTCCAGGGATTGGTCCCTTCTGACAACATATCCAGAATACATCAGATGTAGTCTAGCCATCCTAGCTTCCAAGGAGCACTCTGTTTGCACTTCTTCCAGGACTGATCTGTTGGTTCTTTTGACCATTTGTGGCATATTGAAATTCATATGCAGCACTATAATTGAAAAGCACCAGTTCTCCTTGCTCTCTTATTGAATGCCCAGCTTTCACAATTGTATGATATGATATACTGTGGCATGAGTCAGGTGCACCTCTGAAATGCTTATGGACAACCCAGAAATAACCCCTTACCAGTTCTCTAGGTGTCTGTTGATGCCTTTAATATACCATCACAGTAGGAATTGATAATAGTCCAGTATTTCATGACTTTAGGCCAAAATTGCTGTTTCTTTGCCCATTCTCTTTATTGTGGTTGTGGTGGTGGTTGTTAGGTACCATCAAGTCAGTGTCTGACTCATAGAGACCCTACATACAACAGACAAAACACTATTGTCAGTGCTTCTCTGCCATTCATAGGGTTTTCAATGGCTGATTGTTTTTTGGTAGTGGGTTGTGGGGTCTTTCTCCCAATTCTCTTTGTTGAATTGCCTTTTTCTGGAATAAAACAGCTTAGTTCTTGGTTGTGTATAATATTCCTTGTTGTCATTATAAGGACAGGCACTGCCTCCTCTTGTTCTAGGGACTGTCGTGTCTTTTACTCTGGTTTGACTGTGCCCTCTTCTGGTTCATCCCCAACCCCACCATGTGGTAATACTCTTTGAGGTCTTGTCAGGCATAAGAGAGATTCTTTTTCTGAAAGGAGGCTTCACATGTCTATTTTGCTATCAGCAAGCAACCTAATATTCCTCATCTCTTGGTTCTTGAGAGGTACTGCAATACCTCATAGTCATTTCCTGAGCTGCCTACACTCCTACCCAGGTTGGAATCCAAATTTGACATCAGGGTCAAAATACTTGGACAGGAATCTACATGGACTAACACATGAAGAGCCTGCAGCGGTAGCCCTGTGGCATCCGATCCCGTCAGATCTCGGAAGCTAAGCAGGGTCGGGCCTGGTTAGTACCTGGATGGGAGACTGCCTGGGAACACCAGAAGCTGTAGGCTTGGAAGAAGGACCTGGCAACCCTCTCCCAAAAATCAATCTGCCATTGAAAACCCTATGAACAGCAGAGAAGCACTGACAATAGTGTTTCCCCTGTTGTACAGAGTGTCGCTATGAGTCAGATACCAACTCGATGGCACCTAACAACAACAAACACATGAAGAGTGGAACCTTCTTGGTGCTCAGTAGAACTCTGTGATGTTGGTTCTCATTTACCAGCCCTTACCAGGAACAGAGCTGACAGGTTATGCTTCTTGTGAATACCTGAAAGTGCACATGTGACCTAATAAATACATGAATCCATAAGGTAGAGACACAAGGGCTACGTGTGGAAGGCCAGGCACATCTGCATTTGCAACTTGCTTCACTTCTTACCAGCTGTGTGATCTGTGGCAAGCATCTGTGTCTGATTCTGTTTGATCATCCATAGCATTTTAGTGATACCTGCTTTTCAAGGTTGTTTCAGAATTAAAGCAGTTCTGACCATTTAAGGGCAAGCAGTGTGACTGCCATGGGAGAAGGACGTGGGAATCTACTCCTGAGGCAATCCCGAAACAATCAGCCATTGAAAACCCTATGAGGGTTGCTATAAGTCGGACCTGACTCAACGGCACCTAACAACAACAAGAACAACAACAGTGTGACTGCCACATAGTAGGTGTTTAGTAGTTATGTCTTTTGTGTCTGGGAACTGTAAATTGATGTCATAAAATGATGGAGAAAGCTATTCTCCTTGGGTAAGGTTTTACTATCCTAAGTACAGTCAAAACAGCCTGAATACCTATCAGGCTGTGCCCCAATGTAGTGTGAGAGTACTCAGTAAAGATACAAGTTTTGTCCAGAGACCCTTAAATAACACAGCTGCAACTGTCTCGTGGGCTGGGGTTTAGTTCAGTTGATAGAGTGCTGCTCTGTGCACACTGAAGCCCTGGGTTTGAGTCCCAACACCGCATAAAATGGAAGAAGGACCTGACAGCCCACTCCCGAGACAATCAACTATTGAAAACCCTATGAGGGTTGCTATGAGTCGGATCTGACTCGACAGCACCTAATAACAACGAGTGTCTGGTTTGTGGAATTAGCTTGTAACTGTGTATTCAGAATATATCTGAATGTATGGTCTTACGATATTAAAAATATATTTTAGGTATTTCCTATAATGGAATATTTCCCTGACTGCACAGAATCTAAAAGAATGATCTCACCAATGTTTCCCCAAACAACAACCATCTCTATTTTTGCCTTAGGTCTTTAGGAAAAGAAAGGTTTCTGTGATCGCTCATGATAGCATTTCATAACCATATGTTGTCCGTGTGAAGGGTCTTAAGCTGACAAAGCATCTATGAACTCAGCTCCACAAGTATTATGAAGTCTGGATTTTTTTCACCCTGGATGAGGTGTTTGACCACATTATAATTTCCTATTAATATACTCTGCCAGCCAACCTAGTTTTGAACATACCATCCTCCACCCCCACTGGCCTTGACATTGTTGCCTTGCTACAGTTTCCGACTACATTTTTAAATTGTTCCTCTGCTTGTTAATAATAGACCACATTTTGCTTTCTTTATTGCCTAAATAATAGCCAAGAACATTTAAGAGCTGTGTAGGGGGCTGTCTGAATCCTCATACAATGCGCACATGGATAAAGGTCAGATTAATCTGTATTCTTAATAGAATTATCTGTTTCCCTATGATAAAATAGGTTCTTGTTTCCCTGGATGTGCATTTTAGTCAAGACTTCTATCACTTGATTGCCATGAACTTCAGCCTTTTTCTTTTTAAAAATGATGGTGAGCTAAGAAAGTCACTAAACTGAGATACAGTGATTTCAGTTTACAAACCAAAGAAGCCATGAAGGCACAAGACCATATTATGGCCATTAATTTCTGATGTGGTTGAGATTCTGTAAAGTAATCAAATTCAATATAGTTCTTTGCAACTATCAATGTATTTAGAAACTATCAGTAGCATGTGGGGACAAAAGGAGGTGGGGACTGTAAATATCTTGCACTACAGCCTCTGTGCCTGTAGCCATTAGACTGTGGTGTCCAATCCCATCAGATCTCAGAAACTAAGCAGAGTTGGGCCTGGTTGGTACTTGGATGGGAGACCGCCTGGGAACACCAGGTGCTGTAGGCTTGGGAGAAGGACCCAGCAACTCACTCCCAAGAAATAATAATCCTTTGAAAACCCTATGAATAGCAGAGCACTGACAATACTGTTTCAACTGTTGTAAGTAGGGTTGCTATGAGTTGGACACTGAATGGATGGCACCTAACAACAACAAGCTCTAGTTCAGTAATGGGACTTTCTTGATAGAAGGTCTTACACAAAATTTTGTTAAACCCACACAGGTGGTAACAAGTAGATCCTGGAGTACTGTTTGTAAGCTCACTTGGAACCTGATTCTATCCTCATGACCACAAGAAGTGTTGGGCATGGGAGACTGGCTCTAGCAGCCTTTGTGCCATGGGGAAAACAAGGCCAGGAAAACTGCGGATAGCCAGATGGGGCCAGACTGTGCCTTGGAGTGGGGGTCTCTGGGTTCCCAGGACTCCACGTTGCAAGTGCTTCTAGTGAGACCTGTGGAGGCTCTCGGGCTGCCACTTGTGTCTTGATCACTCCCTCTCTCACCATCCTTTATGTTATTAACAAACCCTGTGAGGCAGTTTTTAAGAAAGTTCCTTGAAGTGTTAAGTGGCTGTCTTTATCCCCATATGGTAATCAGGAAACCAAACCCACAGCACCTAGTTTACAGATTTACTGTAAGGAATGTGTTATAAACTGTCTGTGAAATGCTCAGCTCAGTGCCTTGTATATAACAGATGTTAGCTTTTATTGTTGTTGTTAGGTGCCATTGAGTCAAGTCTGTGTCCTACTCATAGTGACCCTGTGTATAAAAGGTGAAACACTATTGTCAGTGCTTCTCTGCTGTTCATAGGGTTTTCAATGGCAGATTGATTTTTGGGAGTGGGTTGCTGGGTCCATCTCCCAAGCCTACAGCACCTGGTGTTCCAGGCGGTCTCCCATCCAAATACTAACCAGGCCTGACCCTGCTTAGCTTCCACGATCTGACGGGATCAGATGCCACAGGGCTATGGCTACAGGCAGCTTTTATTACTACCTATATAATCAAGAATTGGTCATGGTGTAGTGGTTGGCAATACGGAAAGGTTTTAACCCAGGGCCTTGCACATACTTTGTAAGTACTCTACCAGTGAGCTGCACCCCCAGCCTTTTTAATGTTTTCTTTCTTTTTTTTTTTTTTTTTTAATTTTGAGACAGTGTCTCACTAAGTTGCACAGGCTGCCTCTGGCTTCAAACTTGACATCCTTCTGTCTCAGCCTCTTAAGTTGCTGGGACTACTGGAGTGTGCCATAGCTCCCAGGTCAAAACATATTTTTAATGACTTTTATGAAAGAAATGTTCAATATCATTATATAAGTAGGTCTAGTGTTAGTCTTGTTGCATAGTATAAAACAAAATTTAAAATTTCAAAATAATAAGACTACAATAATTGTATTAATGACAGATCTATAGTTATAGATGTTCATGGGAGTCTTTCTAATCTCTGAAAATGACATCACACTGGTAATCTAGACCCTTCTGCAATATGTCCCTGGTACAAATATCATCAGTAGGCTCTTCTCCATAATTGTTTATGTGCTGTTTCCTGGCTAAAATTATATTTTGGGTGAAAAATCTGCCTAATGCATATAGACATCAGATTTCTTGCACTTTCAGTGACCATCTAGATTTTATTAAGTTTTTTCTTTACATTAAAAGGCACATGTTAAATGTATAACTAGATGTTATACATTTACTTCTTCAACATAGTTACTTCTTCAACATATTATAAATAAAAACAAAATTTTTATGCAGAAGAGCATGCCTGTAATCCCAATAACTCTGTGTCAAAATTAAAATGGCCTGGTGGTGGAGGCCATGGGCACTGAAAAAAAAAGTAGAAAACAAATAAGGGCTTTCCCTCCCCTCTTTTTGAAGGGTAGAGAGGAATCTTTATAATAGGAAAGAGGAGATAGTCTTGCAGAAGAAACACTATGTTGACAAAGACAAAATATGTAGGTCTTTGTTTTACATACTCACCTCCTTAGCTTCCTGGCATTAGCATCTGCTATGGGTACATCACTTTTACTTGTGCCCTTGCATTCCCTGTGTCCATCTGTTGCTGTCACATAATACATTTATTTTTCATTCCCACAGGGGATTAAATGAAACTGTGCTTTAATCCCCTCTTCAACCCTGAATTCTTCAGAGGACTCATAATGATGTGAATAGGGAATAAGCAGAAATGAATGTCCCTCATTTGCAATGCATGTTGTGTCTGCCTCTTTAAAGTAAAGGTTAATATGTTGATTTCCTATTTATAGGTAACTTAATGCTTCTAATTTTTCCTAATCATGGCACAAGGTTTTGGCTCAGTACCTCCGATTTCTTAAATGATCTTTCTAAATCGTTATAATGATTTGATGAGTTTACTACCCTCCAAAGAGCCTGGATTGACAGGTTTAAAGAGACGAATCATACAGCACTTTTCCCCCCACATAATATCTAGTTATAGCAGCGAGCCCTTGCATTAAGCAAGCTGTATTTCTTGATGATGTATCTTTAGGCTTTTTTATTTTAGCTCAGGCATTTCTGCTTTTGCAATCCTCTTTTTAACAGTAGAGCTAATATAGTAGACCTTTGTATGTATCAAAATGGAATTAGACAATATTTAGGCAAAAAGATGAACCAGTAGTACCCATTGGAGAAGGTAGATATTTATTAAATCATTTCATTTCTGGCCTAGGGAAAAGAAAATGACATTTTGCTGTTTACTTTTCCTACTTTCCTTTTTTACTCAAACTTAAAAAGAAACTTCTTTCTTCAGCCATGCTGAGACCTGGGTCATTTTGAAGTAATGAGGACTAAGCTTCACTTCAGTAGACTGCTAGATGTTCTCTACAAAGGGATTGGCTACCTGTCTGGTATCTTTAGGTTTTTGTTGACACAACCTTTTCTCTGAGTTACTTGGCTTCTATGAAAATGCAATATGCTATCTTCAATGAGGTGCCTAAGTACCTGTTTGTCTGCCTTAGTCTTTAATATTTTTGAGTAATTCTAGGAAATACATCCTATAAAAAATAGGTACTACTAAGTAGAAACAAGTCTGAAATTTCATTTATCTAGTCAACAGATATCACATGAGTAGCTATTTGTGCCAAACATTGTGTTAGTCAATGGGAATATTACCCCTACTAAATCCAAACACATATTTGTACTTATATTGCATAGATTAATATTATTACACATACTAATAGAATTGTCCTAGAACAACCACGTGGGGAGGTACTCTTATTTCTTTTTAATGATGAATTAATTAAAGCATAGCAAGTTACTTGGCCAAGGTGCTGCTAAGTGGTAGAACTGAATCTGCATCCACGTGGTGTTTTTGATAATCAAGCCCCTGAAATTCTGTATTCATGTGAGCACTTTAACAAAGATGGTTGATGGCAGCCTCACTGCCCTCATTGGCCAACAGGTTGGTCTTCCATTTTGGTTCAGTGCTTTTGAGAGCATGCTGTGTGCATACAGGTTCTGGGAAAACATGATCTTGAGTCATTTGAGCATTAATTCATTAAATGAATATTTATGGACAACTTTTGACATGCCAACTGTTATGCAAGACACTTGGAGACAAGAAGGATAATAAAAATCCTTTCTGAATTCCATTTGCAGTTTATACTGTTTATTATATCATTTCCATCTTTTGTCTTCATGCAAAAGTATTTAAAATGGGTAATGTAGATATTAAACAGGCTTGTCATAAATTTTAAAGCACTGCAAATATTAGTTTTTATTTTTACTTTTTGTTAGACATCTCTTACAAGTGTTTCTTGTAGGAACTTTTGGCCATTTATTAATTCCATTTACATCTTATCTGAATGATTAAACTGCTGTTTGTGGTTACTGTGAGATGACAGAGTTGCTAAATAAAAATGAAAATCATATAACAAAAGGAAACAGCAAGTTTCCATGAATTTTTCTATCAAATTAAACTTGCTTGTTAGAGAAGATGACGGCTAATTAGTTCTCTGTGCTGAAAAAGGTACACAGAGGCACCTACCACCACCACCACCACCACCTATCCTAGGACAGTGCTTTTGAAAAAAACTTGTTTTTTTTCCCCCAGTACTATTTACTATTCTTGCCCCCTTTTTCTTCCTGCCATTTACATGAAGGGGGGAAAAAAGTGAAGGATTAGGATTGTTCACATATGCCAAGAGCTATGCTGGATAATACTCTCTTATTTATCAGCACAACTGAACTTGAGATGGGTCCCATTTCACAAAGTAGAAGCTAACCACGGAAAGACTTAAGGTTCCAAGTGAAGGGGGTATTCTCAGGCAAAAAAAAAAAAAGGCAAAATTGGCAAAAGCCTCAGATGAGATTGCCTCCGATTCAGTGGGGAAATGACAAAGCAGTATTTATGCAAGAATAAAGAATTCAGACCTTTGGGATTAATGGTTGAACAGTTAATGTTCATAATTGATCTTTAAGCCACTACACTAAGAAAGTAGGAGTTGGGGATAAAACAAATTTTTCTAATAATAATCTTTGAAGGGGCTTAAGTTGATAATGTTCCTTAAATGTTTCTAGGGTGAAAATCCTGAGACTACCAGTGAACATCTAAGATGATCATAAATAGTTTTGTAACAAAGGTAGAGAAATGCGAGCGCCAGGACAAGGAATACAGAAAGAAAAGAAAGATTGGGAAAGACCTAAGAACAATGTGGCAGGTAGATGGAGGTGGAAGGAGAGTTGGGCAGAAGTCTATGTTGACTGATTTGAGATCAACCACAGGAGTCCACAAAGGGAATGTGGACAGTATTATTAGAAATACTGTGAGTATCAAAGGGGTTTTAGCTCTGTACTCTGGCCTGAACACACATGATGTAAAACATGCCATTGTGGGAACCATGTTTGTATTAGTTAGCTATTGTTGCTATAGCAGAAAAACCAACCCAACGAAATTTAGGGGGAGGAGATATTTATTTGGGGCTCACAGTTAGAGGAATGAGTCCATAATGAAGGCTTAGCAGGCATGACAATGGCAGGCAGCAGGGCCCATGTTGGATGACCTTACATCTTCAGGAGCAGGAAGCAGAGAATGCTCTGGGCCAGGGACCTGGATTAAAAACCTCCAAAGGCCCACTCCCCAGTGACATCACTTCCGCAAACCTAAGATCAACTTCCAAATTTCCATTACCTCCAGAAATAGTTCCACTAGCTGGGAACCAAATGTTAAAGCACATGGCCTTTGGAGGACACTTTATATTCAGACTATGGCAGTGTAAAAAAAAAAAAAAAAAGAATCAACTAGAACGTGTACAAAGGAGAATCACCAGTAACTTTAAGAAATTTGTAAGGAAGAACACGACTAGTTCTAGAAAGCACAATAGTCCTGCATACCTCTCAGACTGATTCTCCTTGTAAGAAGGGGAAATGGAAAAGGAAAGAACATTTACCTAAAGTCCCCTGTGTTCTAGGCTTGCGTTGTTGTTAGGTGCTGTCAAGTCATATCTGACTCATAGCAACCCTCATAGGGTTTTCAATGGCTGATTGTTTCAGGATTGCCTTGGGAGTGGATTGCCATGTTCTTCTACCATTTTTGTGGTGCTGGGAATCAAACTGAGGACCTCAGAGCCTGCAGAGCAGTGCTCTACCAACTGAGCTAAATCCCAGCCCCTCTAGGCCTATAATAAGTACTAAAATACTACAATTAATTTTCACAAAAAGGAATTATATCATAGTTCTCAAAATATAGTTGAGAAAATGAGCCTTGTAGAGGCTAGATATTATCCACAGGGCTAAGTAGAAAATACCATGGTATTATGATCAAAGCTGGATGGACTCTTTTGGTCTTTAGAGTCTATATTCCTTAAGTTCTCATCTTTGTTCTGTCCTAAAGTGTTAGAAATGAGACGTACAGACAGAAACTTTAATAATGATGTGAATTAATATAATGAATACTTTTCTGCTGAATTCTCATTCTTCAGAATAAATTTTTCTCAGAGGAAGGGAGCATTTCATGGTAGAGCTGTCCGGGACTAGGTGGGATGCCCTCTTAATGGGAATGTCATCAAAACAGCTGTGGATGATCCCTTCCAACCTGAAAGTGTATGTCTTCCTGATTTTTATGAATAAGCCTTTATTGAGCATCATAATGCAGGAGCATGTCAGAAGCTGAACTGGAAAATTGAAGGCAGAGAAACAAGGGAGAGTTAAAGGAGATAGTCAGAAACCATAAGGCACGTTTTGAAAGGCAAAGTGGGGCAGCACAATTTGTAGCAAAGCAGTAGGAGATCCACAACGGTCCAGAGAGCAGGATTCCAAGTGGGAAAGAAATAACATAAAAGGTATCAACACTGTGAAAACACTGATCCCAAGGGGAAAAGTACACAGTCAGGAATCTCCAGGGAGAATGCACTATGGTAGAGAGGGGTGCATTCCAGAGCCCATGGATCATGGCAAATATATAGATGTGTTAGATTTGAAAGGGGAGGATAAACCCCAGAAGTAGCATCCTTAAGGTTCCACGGCAGTAGAGTTGTAATGAGCATTGCCCCCAAATGGATTGACCTGGTGGGGAGACATTTGTCTGAATTAGTAGACATGGCTAGCCATGTATTTCTAACAAGAGCAAGGCATGCAGGGTGCATTACCTTGGCACCTGGGTAGAAAAACAACATGAGTTCTGCAATGTGTAGTCATAATCATAATTTCTATATCATGTTTCCCAAAGGATATTTCCATGATGAGTATGCAGCTCACTCACTTGCAACTATATAAATTATATCAGTTAATTTTTACTATGACTAAATGGCCCTTCCAAATGATTATAGCAGTGTTCTTCGCTCTGGAATGCTTTTTCTGCATGTTTGCTTTGCACATGGCATTGTCCTGACCAATCTCCTGCCAATGACCTGTGTATACCACTGGGTATTGATTCAACCCAGCTTCCCAAGATCTATTATTGTTATTGTTAGGTGCTGTCATGTCCAATCTGATTCAGTGACCCTGTGTACAACAGGATGAAACATTCTCAGACCCTCTACCACGCCTGGCACTATGTCAGTGGTTCTCTGCTATTTATAGGGTTTTCAATGGCTGATTATTTCAGGATTGGTTGAGGAGTGGGCTGCAAAGTTCTTTTTCTGTTTTTGCAGTGCTGGGGATCAAACCCAGGGCCTCAGAGAAAACAAAGCAGCATTCTATCAACTGAGCTAAACCTTAGCCCCTTCCCAAGATCTAAGAATCCCCAATTTTGTGATTTATATTTGGCAGGAAGACCATTGCCCTTGATCTAGACCTCTGTGACCATACAGGAGAACCATGAGCTCCCAGTAAGCCTTTTCCTCCATAAACTTGTTTCAGTTGGTTTTTCTGCTATAGCAACGACAGCTGACTAATACATAGACCATGTTTCAAAATTGTACCAAGTAATATTTTATAATTCTAAATGCCATTTGTTTAGGAGGCTTGGCAGGAAAGTGCTTGAACTTTCTTCTTCATTTGTTCCTTTGCTGTCCACACATCCCCTTTGAACAAGTTGCTTCTCTGTGGTACAGGAACCCTGATCACTAAGCCTCAAGATTGACTGCAACTGCTGCAGTTGTACCACTCAAACTCCCTTCTGGTCCACGGTGATGGATGGAAGGTGACAGGCTGAGTTAAAGTTCTCAGCTCCCAGCTGGTCAGTTGATTTCACGAGTACAGTGTTGCAAGAGCCATTTATCTGAAGTGTGAATCCAAAGATTTGGATGCTTGAAGTGGCAGCTGTGAGACACAGTAGTTAGAGAAGCAATTTGTGAAGTATTGGAATGAGAAGATCTGGGTGAGGTGGCAGGTCAGGGGCTCCTTTATTAATTTTTGATGTGTATAATTGGGAAATCAGGGCAGGGAAAGATCTCCTGGGGTGTTTCCACCATTTAAATGCCAGGATGGGTCCTTTCTTTTGATTGCAATAATATTGGCAAAGCTATGAGTCACCTCCTACAAATACTCAGTTGACCCAACTCTTACAGATGTTTTTGTACATATTTGTAAAGAAACCTAAAACCCTGAAGAAAAAGTACCCTGGGAATGTCTTTTAACAAAGATACACTTTTTCCCCCTAGTGATGTGTTAGTGGTATTGGATAATTCTTGTTAAAAGTCACAGATAGTATTGGATGGTTGTTGTTGATAGGTGCCATCGAGTAGTTTCTGACTCATAGTGACCCTCATAGGGTTTTCAATGCTGATTGTTTTGGGATTGCCTGGGGAATGGACTGCCACATCCTTCTCCCATAGTATTGGGTTAAATCCTGTTAATTACAGACCAGTAAAGTCAGTGACAATTGGGATCTTTAGACAATAAACACTTCTTTCTGTCTTCCACCAGGAAGTAAAACCATAATTAATAATACAATCTGCACTTTTATTGTCAAATCTAAACAATGGCTCCAAGAAGACTTTTGACATTGGTCGCATGGCAGGGACCTGTGCTCAGTTTATGCTTTGTGAAGGAATCATTTCTGTTACCATGGCATAGGCTCCAACTTGTTTTTTCTTCCCAGTATAATAATTATCTAAACTACACATCGAAAATGCATCTGTAGTTTCCCTTTCTTATAAAATTTAGCCAGTATTGGGTCTCCCGATAGAACATAGTAGTCCTCAAGGCAGGTAAGACTTGAATTTAAGAGAAAATTTTAATATCCAGTTCAGCCATCACATAGAAACTTAATAAAGCGAGACTGGCCCAAAGTGTAAGCTCGCTCTTCTAGGCCGTTTGAGGAGCGGCACTTGGCCTTTGCGGCCACATGGCCATCACTTAGCATATTACCATACAGGTGAGTTCTTGCTCTCTGTGTTTGTTTCTTCCCCAAATGCACACATGTATTCATTACTCTCTCCATGTGGCTTTCTCTTTTTTGCATCTTCCTTGCCCAAGTCCCTGCTTTAAAGCAGATACTCCTGAGATTGTCTCTACTCACAGGGGTGTTTTCTAAGATGCCAAGGAGTGAGTTTGTGGCCTAATTTTCTGCATTCCAAAAAAGAAAATTTGTGAGCACCCATTTTTTTTTTGGTGTGCTTACTCTTGTACATGTGTGTCATCCTCTGTCACTTTCTGGTTGCATAAAGTACATATCATTGTCTATGTCTTGTACAGGAAATTGTGCTCAGAGAGGTTAAATCACTTGCTCCAAGTCAGCGCCAGAATTTGATTTTGAAATCGTCTCTGTTCCAAGACCTATTTTTTCCTACCGGGCTGGTTTCTAGAATGCCTGCTCCTTTTCTGTCACAAGGGAAGATTACATATTTCTGATTTAAAAACAGAAAGCATCTTCCAGCATGTGGGAACAGTGTAGTTAGGGAACTTTCCCAATTTCCTGGTTTTTATTGGTCTGGTTTATGTCTTAATAAAAAATTAGATATCAATCTTGAAAACAGTAAATTAGACTGGAGGCTGCTAATGAGACTAGAGAATAGCACCAGAAAAGTGCTGCGTGCTGATATTAAGTTCTGTTTTTGGCTGAAACCTCGCTTGCTATATAAGTTGTCTCCACATATTTCCTTCTTTCTGACTCCTTTCCATGTGTTAGGCCATGACCAGGTTTGCTATAAAGCTAAACCATTAAAAAATATAAAAATGAAATAAGTCCACCATGGGGACCCAGCCGCATCTGGCCTGCTGGTGTGGTCACCCTAAGCTGAATAAGTGGCTTCTCCCTAATCCCTGTTCGGGGCCTTTGCGTGTGCTTCTTAGATGTTACTGATCAGATTCTGTTATTATTCATAGCTGCTTGTTTTGACTATACACAGGAAGCTTCTAGCAATTTGAGCCAGTAGAGTTATTGCTTTATTCAACTCCTTACAATAATCAGAGCTTCCATTTAATGAATTCCTACAGATTCTGAGGCCTTTGCTGTGTACTTCAATTGCATTATCTCATTTAATTCCCACAGTCTTCCTGTGAGGTTGTTGTTGTTGTTAGGTGCCGTCGAGTCGGTATCCAACTCATAGCGACCCTCTGTACAACAGGGAAACACTATTGTCAGTGCTTCTCTGCTGTCATAGAGTTTTCAATGGCCGATTGATTTTTGGGAGGGGGTTGCCAGGTCCTTCTTTCAAGCCTACAGTTTCTGGTGTTCCCAGGCGGTCTCCCATCCAGGTACTAACCAGGCCTGACCCTCCTTAGCTTCCGAGATCTGACGGGATCAGATGCAACAGGGCTACAGCTGCAGGCTCCTGTGAGGTAGGTATACAATTATCCACCCTTTGAAGGGAGAAAACTATGTTGTAGGGAAAAATTGGGAGGAAATTGGCAAAAACTCCCAAACTGGGAAAATGGCGTTTGAATATCTGGTTTGTCAGTTAGAAATCTAGGGAAAATGAAAGTAACTTGGTTGCACGTTTGTGCAAAACCCTTCCTGATTGGACAACTGGACTGAAAGCTGATTGGCTCAGGCCATTCCATGGGCGAACTATATAAAGAGCTGCTCTGTGGCAGCTAGACCTCTTTTTTTGGCACAGCCTTTTTGGCATCCCTTTCTGCACCTTCTCGCCGGTTCCTGCCCGGACCACCGATGAGGAAACGACTCTCCCGCTGCTCTACTCCGGACCTTTGATGAGGGAAAAATGCTCTCCCGTTGCAATCATCAACAAGGAAAAGAACCTGCTCTCTGTCTAATCACTGAGGAAGCAACAGCTGTCTCCTCCTGACCACCGAGACGACCAACACAGGTGTTTGTCCCTGGAAGGCAAAAGCGCCTGAGGCTTTTCCTTTCTCCCGTTTCCGCTGGGGTCCTGAGGGCCGCAGGAGTCTGCGTCCCTCACCTGAGGGTCCCAAGAGAATTGTGTTTAGTATCTGTGTGCGCGGCGGCGCAGCCTGTCCGAACCTCCAGGCCGGACCAGGAGGCGTGTGCCCCACATAGATTTGGCGCCCGAATGCGGGGCCCAACATAGTTGGTGCCTGAACAGGGACCCAACATATGTCACATTGGAAAATTTAGTATCTTGTCTCAGGATTCTTGCTGGTAAGGAATTTGTTTGATGTCAGAGAGCTAATAAGTAGCAAAGCTGAATTCAAACTCTGGATTCCTCTGATTTCATAGCCTTTGTCTTTAACCTGAGTTTGTAATGTATTTCTATTATTTAATGCGGTGTTTGTCACACATGAAGTGCTCAGTAAGTGCTTCTTGAATTGAAAAACATGACATTGTTGCAGAGTGCCTTAGTGCATGCCTATAATCCCAGTGACTTGGGAGGCAGAGGCAGGAGGATAGCGAGTTTGAAGCCAGAGGCAGTGTAATTTAGTGAGACCCTGTCTCAAGATAAAATATAAAAAAGGGACTGGGTTGTAGGTCAGTGATAGAGTACTTGCCTAGCATTTGTGAGGCCCTGGGTTCAACCCTCCAATACTGAAGGGAGAAAAAGAAAAAAAGAAGATGCTGCATTCTATTGAAACAAACTCTAAACCTATTATTAGAAGAAAAAGTTTCAATTACATTTACGTTGCTGTTGGCTTGGTAACTTTGGTCATTTATGTCACCTTTCTGGACTCTGTTTCTCTCATCCACAAAATGAAGGGGAAAGGTTAAATGAGATCTAAGTTCTCGTTTAGTCTCTAGCAAAGAAAACCAGAAGTGGTGACTAGAAAAATAATTCAAAACTCCTAGCTTTGGCACGACAATTATTGGGCAAATAGCTATTGCATTATTTCAGTTGATCTTCAGATCCGCCATCATGGAATCATTCCATTTAGATCCAATCTAGATAGGGTTTTGCAGAGCTTTTATCATTTTTCAAAATGTTTGAGAAACAAAATACATTTAGGTTTCTAACCCTGAGTTTGGAATTCTGAAATATACATAAGATGATATGAGTGAGGCTTACTTTGATTACCATATAGAGGCATAGCTGGAGGCTGACATAAAAAAAAAGCTATAAAATTGGACCTGATCTTAACCATGATAGGCCTGCCTAATGTGTGTATGCTTTGGCTTTCAAGTATATTCTTTCACTGTATTATACAAAATATGGATAAAGTGATAAGTGAGTTTAAAAATGATTGTCTAAGTGAAGTGCACTGTTGCACTATAAATTGTTTTGCCCCGGGGAACCAAAAATGTAATGCAGCCTCATTTCCTTTCCCTAAAGTGTTTTCTAGGCTCCTCAGATTGCCATTGATGAGTTTGTTTGTTTGCTAAATTAAGATAATCTTATTCTGATTGTTTTGTTTTGAGGAACTGTTATCTAAAAGGGATTTTTTTGAGAGGCAAAAGTAAAGGCAGAGATGTTGAAAAATAGAAGAAACAGGGAAAAAAAGTAGGAAGAGAAACAGGAAGATGACACAGAGAGAGATTACCTCATTAGCCATTATAGATTCTTGAGACACTTTAAAGGCTTTTCAGCTTGCTTTAATCCAATGATCCAATGAAAATTAAAACACATGATTCAGACTCCAGTACCACAAAAAGAAAAAAAAAGTAAATAAAATACATGTGCAGGTGACAGTGCCTAGTACCTTCCTCAGTAGTTGATGGCCCCTGCGCAGTGACTCTTCACGCCGTCTGTGAGGTAAGTGTTGAGTGCAGTCATTTGCTCCCTGGGTACAGTGGACTGGTCAAACCATGCAGGTGGCAGTGGCACAGAACTTTAAGAGGACATTTTGAAGACTGAGAAATAAGACAAGAGCTGTTTTCACTTGTGTTCATTTCTTATATCACTTTGCTCATCTGTGGGGTTAGTGGTTAACCAGAGACAAAGCAACATCAGCTTACATTAACCATCTCTGGTTGTATTAGCCAGCTTTCAGTCACTGTGATAAAATACCCAAGGTAAAAAGTTTATAAGGTAGAAAGGTTTATTTTGCTCATGGTTTCAGAGGTTTTGTCCATGGCTGGTTGATTCTATTGCTTTTGGGCATGTGGTAAAGCAGAACAACGTGGTGGGAAGCTGTTGGTAGAGCAAGGGTGTTCTCCTTGAGGCAGATAGGAAGCAAAAGAAGAAGGGGCCAAGGTCCTAATATCTCCTTCAAGGACATGCCCCCTGTGATGTTACTTCCTCCCATGAGGCCGTACCTGGTCAATGTTCTACCACCTCCCAGTAGCATCATCAGCTCAGGACCAAATCTTCAGTACATTGGCTTTTGGGGAACATTCCAGGTCCACACTAGGGCACTAGATTTTGAGAGCTGCTCTGACTCATACACATAGATCATTTTAATGTCTCTGTTTCATTGTGACCTACCCCTCATAAAGAAGAATTAAAAGTGAACCCAACAGTCAGACTGCCTGATGGAGTAAAGAAAAAATGGGCATTGGAGTCAGCCTTGCATCCTGTCTCTGTTGCTGCTAATTGCAGGATATTCACCAGCTGCTTTACCTCTGTGCATCACATGAAAAAGGGAAAATATTTCCTTTCCCTTCACCTTGGGAGATGTGGTGGGAGTATATATAAAGCATAGCCACAAGCCTGTAGCTTGTGTTCAGTATATACTAGTCACTATTATGATTTTCACCTGCAGTTGTAGTACTGTGGCATCCGATCTTGTCAGATCTTGGAAGCTAACCAGGGCCTGGTTAGTACTTAGGTGGGAGACCACCTGGGAACACTAGATATTACAGGCTTGGGAGAAGGACCCGGCAACCCACTACCCCCAAATAATCAATCTGCCATTGAAAACCCCATGAATGACAGAGAAGCACTGATGGTAGCACTTTGCCTGTTGTAAGTAGGGTTGCTGGGTTGGATACTGACTTGACAGCACCTAACAAAAACAACAATTATGATTTTCATTTCACTTATTTTATCTTACCCAGAGGTAGCCTATTCTTTCTTATGTAAAGATGAATTGCATTGGACTGTCTGGTATATTAGGCTAAGGAATATCTTGGCAAGTGCTTTCCATTGAGGGATAAAACTAAACTTTCAGGTCCAGGTCCAATCATGCTAAAGTTCTGGTCATTCTGGTCAATATGACGTTAGGATTATACCAACCTAGCTTTTATTTTTCTTTTTCTTTTCTTTTTTTTTTATTAGTAGTACTGGGGGTTGAATCCAGGGCATCATGCTTGCATGCTTTGCAAGTACTGTACCACTGAGCTCCACCCTCAGCCCATTTTTTACTCTTTGAGACAAGGTCTCCCTAAATTATGCAGACTGCCTCTGGTCTCAAACTTGTGATCCTCCTGCTTCCACCTCCTGAGCCACTGGGATTACAGGCATGCGCCACCACACCCAGCACCAACCTAACAATTTTTAAACACTAAAAATCTTTGATATGTGCTTAGATTTCAGTTAGTTCCATCTGCATATCTTGGAGGCTTTTACTATTCTACTAGAATGCACCAGAATAGGTTTATTGAAAGCCCATTTTCAAAGACTAGGGCTAATATTCTCAAATGCAAATCTCCGAAGCTCCAATGAGAATAGCAGCAATAGCAACAGGCAAATGACTCTTTTTTTGTTTTGTTTTGTTTTGTTTTTGTTTTAGTAATATCTTGTATTGTTCAGAATGAAACAATTTCATTTTAATTCCTGTTGAATTTAGACAATTGTTTTCACTGTTGTTGTTGTTAGGTGACATTGAGTTGTGTCCCACTAACAGGACCCTCATAGGGTTTTCAGTGGCTGATTATCTCAGGATTGCTTCAGGAGTGGATGGCTGCATCTTCTGTTTTCTGCAGTGCTGGGGATTGAACCTGGGTCCTCAGAGAGTGCTAAGTAGCACTCTACCAAGTATACTAAACCTCAGCTTTTGTTTTCATTTTTTGTTATTGTTATTAGGTGCCATCCAGTCCAGTCCCATTCACAGTGACTCTATCTAGAACAGAATGAAACACCCCCCCACACACTGTACTACACCTGATGTTATTGTCAGTGTTGCACTGCTATTTATAGGGTTTTTAAAGACTGATTGTTTTGAGGTTGTTTTGGGAGTGGATTGCCATTTTCTTTTCCCATTTATGGAATGTTGTGAATTGAACCCAGGATCTCAGAAAGCACAGAGCAAGTGCTCTACCAACTGATCTAAAACCAAGTACAGTTAAAAATATTAAGTTCTACTAGTCAGAATACCATCTTCAAGAGTTTCATTAAGATAAAATATTGGTAATTGAACAATTATGCAAATCAATCTTCAGTAATATCGGGAGAGATCAGTCATGGTTAAGACAGGGCATACTTCTTCATTTCTGGGCTAAGAAATTTGATAATTGGACTATAGCTAATTAGAGCTAAATGCTTGCCTCACTGCTACTCACAGATAAATTGTGGTGGGTTGGAAGGGGGAGACAGGCCTAGATGAAACATCTGGGAATGTGAGTGCTGGGGACCAAGGACAATCCCAGGTCCCCTGCCCAGCATTAACCTTGTGGACATAAGTACATTTCAGTGCCCCACGTCAGAGGGTAGTGAACATATAATTCTTAACAAGTGTTTGCCAGTGTATTTTTCAGCCAATTTGGAGGGATGAGCATGCTCAGACCTGAGGCCCTCATGAATAAAGCTACTCTGTGATCAGAGGTGGAGTTCCCATGAAGGTAAACATATTTAAACCTTAAACCTTTACTTATCTGGGCTCTTTTCAAATCTTATTTAATTTTACAGTTATTATTTGTAGACTTCTTAAAGTGACCTCCTCAAATCATATAACATTTAATTTTCTCAAAATTTGAAAATTAGTATTGGTTTTAATCACAATTTGGAGATAAATCTGTTTCTATAAGTTTAGTTTAAATAACTGCAGTATTTTTGTGTGTGTGTGTGTGGTACTGGGGTCTGAACCCAGGGCCTTGCACATACTTTGCAAGTGCTCTACCACTGAGCTCCAGCTCCAGCCTTTAAAAAAAATTTTTTTTTACCTTGAGACAGAGTCTTACTAAATTACACAGGCTGTCTCTGGCCTTGAACTCACAATCCTCCTGCCTCTGCCTCCCATGTCACTGAGATTACAGGCATGCACCACCAGGCCTGGCATACTACACTATATTAAAATGTTAATAGTGTGACATGTATCAGTAAATAACCCATTTTCCAGTGTTCAGTTCTTGGAAACTTTGAAAGAACCTCAAATTTAGTTCTAAGTACTCTGATTGAACTAACCATCAACATCAATAGAAACTAATTCTATCAGAGCATTTCACTATATAGGGGAAGATATAGTAAAGGCTCTCCTTCATCACACAACCTTTTTGATAATATCTTTCTTTAACTTTGTATGCTGTATATGCTTATCATTTTAGTGCAACTTCACAACCCAAGGGACTGCGGTAGCAGATAGTGAAAGAATAGATGAAAAGAATAGATTAAAAAAAGACCTACTTAGACAAGGAAAAGTAATTGCAGTGATCAAAGACAGCTGAGAAAAGCAGAAAGTGTTTCACTGAACACCATGTAGCTCTTTGGGGCTATTCAGTGTAGGGGCAAATTGATCAAAATGAAAATTGTCTCTAAGGATTTCACTTGCAGGGAGGTAACAAAATCGCTAATTAAAAGAGCATCAGTTGGGCTTTTATATCTTATAGAGTAAAATAAGTGTATAGAGTTAAAAACACCATCAATTGTCCCTTTATGTCTTATACAGTAAAACAGGTGATGTTACATCAAAGTAACATGAATTAAAATTATGCTCTTTTTTCTAAGTAGGAATTTTTATAATATCTGAGGCCACATGCTCTTGGTGGTTGAGGGCAGAAGTTTTGGAGTTGAACTGCCTAAATTTCTTAAAAATATAGATGTATTTAATGTACAATAAATTGCACATTTTAAAAGTACCCAGTTTGATGAACTTTGAGCAGTATTGTTACCTGTGAAGCTATTATCGTAATAAAAAAGATGACTATGTCCTTCATCTCCATGTCCTCAGACTCCTTGGGAATCCACCCCTCTGCACTGTGGATTCCCTTTCCCAGCAGTCATCCATCTGCTTTGTATCACTTTAGATTTGATTGCATTTCCTAGAAATGTGAATGGAAACACAACATTTACACTCTTATTTTGTCATAATTTTCTCACTTGTTTTGAGATCCATCCATGTTGTTTGTTGCTTTATATTTTCAGTAGGTTGTTGCTTTATATTGCTGAGTGTCTTCCAATGTTTATCTATTTATCCTTTAGTGGAAAATTGGATTGTTTTCACTTTTTTGTTTCTTCTTTGCTATGACCGGAAAAACTGCCATGAACTGTCATATGTAAGTCTTTGTGTGGACAAGCTTTCAGTCTCCTGGGTAAAGGCCTAGGGGTAGAACAGCTGGGTTGTATGCTATATGTATGTTGATGCCCTGGATTTAATTATTCTTGTTCTAGCTACTTATCACATTGTGTTAGTCACTTAACCTGCTAGATAAAACCTAAGGTACATATTTGTTAGGGGGAATTAAATGATTTGATTCATGAAAAACACTTAGTACTAAGCCAGGTGCAGTAGTGCATGCCTGTAATTCCAGGGTCTCAGGAGGTGGAGGCAGGAGGATCGTAAGTTTGAGACCAGAGGCAGTCTGCATAACTTGGCAAGACCCTGCCTCAAAAAAAAAAAAAAAAAAAAAAAAAAAAAAGTACTGTGGCCAATTTAAAGTAACCATTCAAAATTTAAAATCTAATAGTTTCACTGTCTTCCAACTATAGAACATTTTAGTATTGAAATGTCTAAGTTTTACTTTTCAGGGAAACCCATTCATGCACATTTACTTGTTACCTGAGGTATGTGTGTGGTTATTAGTTAATGAAGTACATAGAAGGATGAGCTCTTACCTTTGAAATGTTTGAAATGATAGATTGAAATGTGAAGTTATAATTTCTAAGACTATTCATATATTAAAATGCACAGTGTGTGGAAGAATTTAATAAGAATGAGTGATAAACTTCCCTTTGTACATGGAGAATCAATGATAGAAGAGGTTAGATAAAGAAAATGCCACTCAGAAGCTACTTCTTTGGTTGCTGTGCAGTTAATTCAGGAGTGACCTCAAGTTCGAGAGTTAAAGCCACATTCCTTATTAGCTATGTTCCTTTGAGGACATTCTGTAATTTCACTGCCACTTAGAACAATTGGCCTCCAGCTCAGAAGTTCTCTGATTCTCTGATATACTATGTGATAAGATGCTTCCTTAACCATTCTGGCACTCCCTAAAATCTGAACACTGGGCTGAAATCATTGTTAATTATGCCCACAGAGATTTTCTATGATTGCTTAAGTAGAGGTGGAGCTTTATAAGGTCTTTGTGCAGAAGTCTCCAGTGGGTGTCTGCATTTGGTAATGCTGCCTTTCTGGTCTCAAAGCTGAAAACCAGCCAGCTGTCCCAAGGGGTCACAGCTGAGCTCTCAGGCTGTCACCACTGGCAGGTCAGAGTGGGGCAGCTACCCTCAGCCATATCTGACAGAGGCCCAGATCTAAGAGATACACAGACCAGACGACTTTTTCCCCTCCCAGCGATGGACTCGTCCTTGAAGGAAGGATGCTTTCAGGAAGAGATGATTTTTAAACACAAATCCCAGATAGACACAAGAACATGGTGATTTTTTTCTAGCTTATTTTTAATTTTACAGTTCCAGTTTTTCTTTTCTTCTTAGTATTGCCTTATATGGAATTAACTATGATGCTGCACTTAAATTGTCACCCGTTTTCTGTCTTTTCAATTAACAGCTGGATGACCAGATGCCAGTGAGCAATTGATGTCCAATAATCTCCCTCAAACCATTTTGTCAAGATTTCCATTTGCATTTTTCATATTTATATATTTTTATATATAGCCGTTTTCTCTGGGTACCATTCAAAATGCTGACTCCATCATAGCAGAGTAATGATTTAGAAATACTGCAGTGGTTATAAATTCTAATATAATACATCACAGACTTTAGCTACTGAATGATCTTAATTTTGTCTTTTTCAGATATATACTTCAGAATACACATCTGTGTCTTCATTAATCCATCTCCCCATCCCACCAAACATCACCACCTAGTAGTGTGTGAGAGATTATTTTCAGATAGGAGTTTCTAAAGTAGTTGAAAGAGATTTTCGATTAAAACTTTGTTATTTTCTTTGAGGGCTCTCAGTAATAGAGGGAATTTATTTTGAAGTGCCTTGTTTAGATTGTGACTTTTAACTTTCCCTTCTCACATAGGAAGGTAATGTTGGGTCAGTCCTGGCGTTTTCCTTATGCATTTAGCCTATTGAGTGTGTCTGCCAGGAAGGTGCACAAGTATTGACTTCACCTTGCAGCCATCAAGAAAGCAATCAGCTTTTCCTACTGAGTTAAAGGAACATGCCCCCATGTAGGAGTAACTCCTCTTAGCATTCTGGTAGGGTTTGCTGCATACATTGAATTTTGGTGCCTTCAGTAATTCACTAGAATGTTTTTTCTCAAACTCAACTTCTGATTGTCTCTCTTGGAAAAGCTGCAAAACCTTCATTCTTTACAAATATAGACTCTAATTTTTCACTTTTTAAAGAAAAGAAAAAAAGAAAAAGAAAAACAAATAAGATAGCCAGGAAAACCTGCTGTTGGTTTACTTTCAATGCTTTTAATTTGGTAGTCATGTTTTTGGTTATTACTGTCAAAGGCATAAATTATTCAACATTTGTGTTTGGGATAGTCTATGTTATTCAAATTAATTGGGACACAGTAAAAAATTTAATTTGCCTTTGCTTTCTCATGGTTTTACAATGTTTGCAAGATATAAATGATTATATTAAAACTATTGTACAGTATTCATGATCAGTGCTACTGCAAAGTTTTAAAGGAACTGGACATGTTGGCCCATGCCTGTAAACCTGGCACTCAGGAGGCTGAGGCAGGAGAATATTAAGTTTGAGGCCAGCCTAAGCTACATAGTAAGGCCTTGTCTCAAAAGTTCTAAAGGAAAATCAAGGTAAAACCACCCAGCTTTCACCCTGTTGGTTTAATGAATGTGTGTGCTTTTTCCTACCTAATTTCTGGAGTGTGTTAAACACAATGGTGATGTATTCCCCCCTACGATGTAGAAATTTCTCTGGAACTGATTTTCTCAGGATAGGCTGCCAGCTGCCAGTCTATCTAAAGGGAGCTTTGCCCAAGTTGTCAAATTTGCTATAGTTTAGGGATTTTTTTCTTTCTTCTTTTCTTTTATGCTGAGAACCTAATAATTTCCAGGTGTGACTTTGTGTTTAAAGTTCAGTGACACCTTCAGCAATGCTCATTTTAACCAGCATTATTTTCTTTGTTGTGTGTGTGTGTCTGTGTAAAGCAAGAGAGGCAATGAGATGATTTGTCAAAACATAATATTTGATTCCCTAGATAGATTCGAGAACCAGATCATCTGAGCCAAAGACAAGTGGGTATGTAATCAATCACAGAATTCCCCATGACCATGGGGATTTGGGTTAGAAACCAGGTTCCTAAAGACTCATTTCAAGTCTGGATTAAGCCCAGGGGCAGAGAAGGGGTTCTGGAGGGAGAGTGGTTCTCTCCCTCCAGTCACCATCTCTGACTTAAGTATGTTTTTCTGCCTCACCTTTTAGACACACTCCAATTTGTTAGTAGATTTCACCCCTGCTAGTTGACCTCCCTCTGGCCTGTGCCCCCACCCACCTTTCTATTCCTTAGCCCCACTCTTCCTTGCTGAATGCCCTCTGACCTACTTCTGCCCCAAAGCATGTTCCCAACCTTCAAAGGATCAGGTCCTTGTGAATCACCAGATAGTTAATACTGGGCTGAGTTCCCTTGAGAGAAAGTTGGTATATATCTCAGGGCTGATGCTTTTTCTCATTTAAGTTCAGTTCACTGCATGTCACCTTCTATACCATACTTTCATGACTAAGTGGCTTTTGATCACTTAGAAAAGAGAACTTAGGAAAGAGACAAGAGCATCTAGTGTTTTGATGGAGGGAAAAGTATATTGCCATTGGGCCCTAACTGTACTTTCAACTATGAGGAGCTGTGCAAATATATTAAGGGATCCATCCATTCTTCCTCTCTGCTTCCCTGCCTCCCTACTTCCTGTCTTCCTTCAATACCTACTGAGAGTCAGCTGTAAGCCTCATAGTGTCCTAGATCCAGGAGTAAAAACAAAAAGAAAACATTTATTTTCTCAGTACCAATCACTGCTATAAGTTAACAATGTAGTGGACAAATAGAGAAATAGGCCCATAATTACTCTGTGATATGACCAGTTGTAACATTACTGACAGTGCACATGGTGGCACTTCCAGAAATGGGCAGAATTTGGTGAGACTCTATTTCTTCTCTGTTGATTTTCCATGTGCACTGTGAAGCCTTCACAGACAAAATAATATTTGATTTGGGATTTGAAGGATGACCAGGAATTTTCCAAGGCATCGAAGGGTGAAAGGAATTCCAGAAAAAACAAACAGGATCTGGAGAGGTGTGGAAGTATGAAAGTGTGGGGAAGGTTAAAGAAACCTGTGTCCTGCTGCTGTACAGGCAGAGGGCTGCGCCAATGTGGGAAGATAGGAACCAGAGGGTGGGAAGAGGGTTCCCCAATGAACCCTTGCCCACTCTCAATCCCATGAAAATGCACCAAATCATCTAGTCACAATAATAGGGAAAAAACAAAACAAAACAAAGAAACAACAACAACAACAACAAAACACCTCTGTGACTGAAGGAAAATGGGTTTCAAAATAGAAGTCTTCTTGGCGATGCTTGCTACTGGAAACCCTGTACAGAATTGCAGAAGGATGCTGTAAACCATTGAGTAGCAGATACAGCAGCATAGCAAGTGGTTGTGTGCAGAAAGCATTGATTGCCCTTGTCTCATGGGTTTTTATTTAGTAACTCACAGCTTTCTTTGTAATATGGTTAATACTTTGTTATGTTTGAGGGAACACAGTGATGTAAAGTGTGGATGGAAACAATAGAAGCAAGTGGAGGTGGAGAGAGTTTCTCTGTGGGGTCAGTGGGAGGATTTGGAATCTTTCACTCGAAGCTTACAATTTGTTTCCCCCTTTTCTCTCATACTCAGGTGAATAATTCATTGCTCCCTTCTCTGTAGTGTGCTTGGTCTTTTGGGAGGTACAGTAGCAGGGAAAAAGATGAATTATGTATACCTGGTGTTCAGAGCATGGAGAATAAATAATAGGTCTCTGATTTGAAGACCTTAGAGGTGAGGGTTACAGAATGGCCACAGAAGAGGGAACATCAAGAGTTGATGACTTATTCCCAGCCATGTAGCACAGGGATCAAAGCTTTGAAATCCCATGTTAGGTGGGCAAGAAGCATTTTGGCTCTCAAAATCTATTTTTTTGATTCTATTCTACCTGAGAGTAAAAAGTATTTTCAGGAAAATATAATAATTTTCTAAATCTAATCTTGTAATTGATCTTAGAACGGGAAACTATCTCCTGGCCTGTGACTATTGGAAGAGTAGTTATCTGTGATATTCACATACCATATTCTATGTTGATAAACAGAGTCACAACAATTTAATTTTCAGAAGCTGTTGCACTATGAGCAAACTCCCAGATATCTCCTATAATATAAATCATCTTAGAATAATTCAGAATCTTCCATCATCATCTAAAATGTATTTTTATAAATACTCAAAACTATGTCAACTTTAAGAAGATTATTTTTTATATATAACAAAGAGAAAGAAAAGGCACAGCTTGCTTAAAAAGTAATTTTCTTTGAATAGTTGGATGTGTTTGAATTACTTACTCCCCCGCTTCAGGGGGCCCGTGCATGCTAGGCAAGCACCCTACCACTGAGCTACATCCCCAGTCCCTTGATTTCTCTCTGGTCCTAACACTCAGATATCCTTGCAGGTAGTATAGTACAAAGCTTGTTGTTGTTGTTGTTACATGCCGTCAAGTCGGTATCCGACTCATAGTGACCCTCATAGGGTTTTCAATGGCTGAGTGCTTCAGGATTGCCTTGGGAGTGGATTGCCAGGCCCTTCTCCCATTTTTGCGATGCTGGGAGTTGAACTCGGGACCTCAGAGACTGCAGCACAGTGCTCTACCCACTGAGCTAAATCCCAGCAACAATATAGTACAAAGCAGAAGAGGTAAAACCAGAATGATGGCTGTGGAGAATCTTCGTTTTTAGAGGGGATGAATTTAAAATTGACCAGACTGGTCATTTAATATTCTAACAATAATTGAATCTAGTTCTTCCTCTTCTCTTTCACTATTTTAAAACATCTTTAGTCTGTTAATTTGATTTAACCTTTATACACGTACTCAGAAGAAAATCATCTAGATGCTTTATAGTTATATAAATTAGGCAGGAAAGACATACCTTTGATAAGAGAAATAGCAAAACATTTGGGCTGCGTACGTTGGCCCATCCCTGGAATCCCAGATACTCAGGAGGTTCAAGCAGGAGGATCTGAAGTTGGAGGCCAGAGTCTGCCTGCACCACGTAGTGAGACCCTGTCTCAAACTAAAAATAGAAAAAAGGGGCTGGGACTGCAGCTCAGTGGTGCAGCACCCGGGGTTCAATCCCCTAGTACTGGAAAAAAATTATTAATGATGGACTAGAGATGTGACAAATATTTTTGGTAAATGTAATTGATAGAGAAACATGCAGCTGATATTTATAAAAACGACACAGCTATAGTTGATCCAGATTTATGAGTAAAAAAAACTTTAAGTGTTGTAAAGGTGTTTTAAGCAATAACTATGCAGCTTTTCAACATTTTTATATTGGGGAAATATGATAAACTGTGAAATACTAGAATCTGACAGTAGTTTGAATGGCTTATTAACACTGTCAATAGTATAGACTACAGGGTTTCTTTTATCCCCTTTTTCCCAAGCTCTTTGCTCTTAATCTTGTAGTATTCTTTAAAAATGTAATTTAGTATTGATGCACAGAGGTGATTCTTCCCCATTGTTGTTTCCTGTCTGAACACAGCCCTTCATGGAATTTTTAGGGTCCAGTGGGGCTCACAGATAGGAATCTTATAAACAATATAAAATTTGGTGAACCAGATCTGTGGGTTATGAACTTTTCCTGTGACCACAGAATCACAGGTAGGTTGGAACCTCCTTTGTGGGCAGACAGAAGGATGCTTGTTCTTATTTCTTACACTGGACTTGATGTACTATTGAATCACCACATAATAAGCTCATAAAATTGCTTGCCGTGGTTGCCCTCAGATCTATAATGTGTTGGATATGCTTTTCTTTGATTTGCGTAGGAAAACAAAAATCATCAAGTAAGTTGCTGGGACCCGCTATCTGCAAATATTGGGAATGTGAATAAAACCATCCATAGATTTGTTCTTTCAAATCTAAAAAAAAATTTTTTACCTTATGGGGTGGATGTCTACTATGTCATCATTACTAAGAAATGATGAAGACATCTAAAGCAGTGATTCCTTCCTTCCTTCCCTCCTTTCCTTTCCCTTCCCTCCTTTCCTTTCCCTTTCCTTCCCTTCACTTTCACTTTCCCTCCTCCTCCCTCCTTCCTTTCTTCTTTCTTCCTTCCTTTCCTTTCCTTCCTTCCCTCTTTCCTTCTTCCTTTCTTTTCCACTACTGAGAGATTGATCTCAAAGTGATCCACCACTGACCTGCACTCCCAGCCCCTTTTTGATTTTTTGTTTTGAGATAGGGTCTCACTAAGTCACACAGGCTGCCTCTGGCCTTGAACTTGTGATCCTCCTGCTTCTGCGACTCTCCCTAGTTGCTGGGATTCCAGGCACAAGCCATGGCACCTAGCTAGAGCAATAATTCTTATTTATTTATTTTTTCAGTACTGGGGATTAAACCCAGGGCCTCGTGCTTGCATGCTTTGCAAGTGCTGGACCACTGAGTTGTGCCCCCAGCCCATTTTTTTACTTTTTGATATAGGGTCTCACTAAATTACACAGACTGCCTCTGGTCTTGAACTTGTGATCCTCCTGACTCTGTCTCTGCCTCCCGAGTTGCTGGGATTACAGGCCTGCGCCACCACGCCCAGCTCAAGAGCAATTATTGTTGCTGCTGTTGTTGTTGTTGTTTTTCTTCCTCTTCCTCTCCTCTTCTTCCTCTTTTTCCTCTTCCTCTTCCCCTCCTCCTTTTTTTTGCAGTACTCAGGGTTGAACCCAGGGCCTCGTGCCTGCATGCTTTGCAAGTGCTGGGCCACTGAGCTGTGCCCCCAGCCCATTTGTTTTTCACTTTTTGAGACAGGATCTCGCTAAATTACACAGACTGCCTCATCTGGAACTTGCGATCCTCCCCCTTCTGCCTCCCAAGCCACTGGGATTACAGGCATGCAACTCAGTGCCTGGCGCCTAAGAGCAAATAATTCTTAAAGTGACGCTAATCATCAGCCTACATAAAACCCAGGATACTTAGTCAAAGCCCAGAATCTTGGGCATAGACCTATTGTAACAGACCCTCCACTTAGATTCCACAATTGGAAAAATTCGACAATTTTCCTTTCTGTCTTGGTATGGATCATATACTGAGGGAGATGTTATTATTTATGCTATTTCAAAGTGAACTGCAGTCAGTATGACACTCATCTCTGACTGCCACAACAGGAGGCATTTTAAATAGCATCTCTATGCAACATTTCCAACAAGCTACAATTTTAAGCTAGTCTTTTGAGTGGTGGTTTCAGACATTAGTGTGCATGAGCATCCCCTGGAGGTCCTGTTAGACACCATTACAGTCCTGCCCTTCATGTTTCTGATTTAGTAGGTCTGGCATGAGACCTGAGAAAAATTTGGTTCTAACAGGTTCCCTGGTGAGACTGATGTTGCTGGTCTGGAGCCCATGCATGGAGAATCTCTGCTGTGGTGTATTGAGATGCAAATTGTTTTTAGTGAGGAGTTAAAATATACCTATGTGGCCCAGTCTGTCAGTTTCCCCTTCTTTTCTTTCCTACCTCAGATCTCTACAGTAGCAGAAGAAGAGTGATCATGCTTTCAATAACACAATCAATTGTGCTATTTTTCCTATTGCTTACTAACCTCAATGACCAAGAACCACATATTCCATGTAAGAATTGAGACAAAGTTCAATGGGTAATGTTCTAGTGGCAGGTAGTTTTCCAAGGATTTGTGTCTGAAGGGCATTAGAGATGGCATCCATGTGTATTGGGTATGGTTAGTGATACTTTTTTTCATAACACTGATTGGATTTAAGTGCCTACAATAGTGGGTAGGAGAGGAGAGGCCTTCTAGAAAAATGTATGGCATTATCACTATGTAACTGACTCTAAATTACCTACAAAGAAATAGTAAGACTCAGCCTTGATGTTCTGCTCATGTAGACTTTCTCTGGCTGACCACACTGGATCTGAGGGTAAGATGTACCAGAAACTCTAGAGGAATTAGTGAAAATGAATTAATGGATAAGTATCTCCAAATAGGGACATCTCTGAAAGCATTTAACAGCATCTCCCAGATGTCCCCTACAGGACTGGGTTCCATGATCCATGGTCCCCTGCCCAAACCTATATCCTGTACTGGCTTCCTTCCCTTCTCTATTTCCCTTTGATTGCTGTATGTATCCATGGTTACTCCCAGTGCTTCCTAGCAATACTTGCCAAATAAACCAACTATATTATACATCTTTTCATTACTGTATCAAAATACCTGAGACTAGACACTATATAAAGAAAAGAGGTTCATTGGCTAATAGATTTGAAAGTACAAGGTTCAAAGAGTACTATGCAGGTTCTGGAGAGAGCCCCTTTAGACATCATCATATCATGGTGAGAGTGCCTTTGTGCTTCTGTCTGCATGATCTTTCTCCCTCTTATAAATCCAGGTAGCTCCACTCTAATGATCTAATCTAAACACTTCCCCAAAACTCCACTTCTAAATACCATAGTCAAATTAAGTACCCACCCTCTTAATGTCATTAACATAGGATTCTGAGGATTAAACTCTTACAAGAGTTTAAGGAGATAAATCACAATCAAACCATCAATCAAATCACCAATCAAACTTGTGATCCTCCTGACTCTGTCTCTGCCTCCCGAGTTGCTGGGATTACAGGCCTGCGCTTCTGTCTGCATGATCTTTCTCCCAGTACTAACTTTAAGTCTCTGTCTCATGGATGCGCTTTATTGGTAGAGAGGAAAGACAACTTCTCCTACTAAAACTTTAAGTACCACTGGGAAAATAAAATGAAAACCCAAGAAACACTTGGGTAGCAATGACAAGTTTTTATATCTCTTTGTGACATACTTCATATTCTATAAGCAATGGATGTTCACTGCTGAAGAATTAAATCATTCAAGTAACCCAAATCTTAAAGTTTAACTTACCTAGCACCTAGAAAAAATATAAACATTGAAGTTAAAAATTATATACTGACACACATGTCTAGCCATGACCCACATGCTGGTATAGCAGTGTTGTGTTAAAAACCCACCCATCCAGTTAACTGACAGGAAATTCCAGGTCACACATTCTTTTATTTCTTAGAGCACTTAAAAGTTATAGATGTGAAATGTGGTAATTTACCTCTAGTATATTCCTGTTTCTTCTTTCCATACCCATCATGTGCCGCGGTCCAGCCAGGTGAAGGGGAGAGCCGAGGATGAAGGAGACGAAGAGGCCAAGACTGATGGTCTTGAGCTCTCCTTTATTCTCTATACTCATGCTTATGTAGCAACTCAAGGAGATACTAAAAATAGCTCACATAGGTAACTGCACTGCAGTGGACTTTGTAACAGTCACAAGGTTTACAGTCATTTTAGTTAGCATTCCAGTAACAGATTAATCATAAAGATACAATCAAGGAACAAAGTTCAGATCTATACTCATGTTAATATAGTAACTAAAGAGGCAATCAAGGAACAAAGTTCAACAGAGCCTCTGATGTGCTGTTTCCTCATTCCACAGGTAGCAGAGCTTCCTGCTATGGTCACGTCTGTCATGTAGCCATTTATGCAGGCATTGCCTTTTAACTCATGTCGGGCCTATGGCTCCTGACAATCATGTGTTGGGGTGGCTCCAGTATATTTTTCATATAGTTTCTCCCAAATTACAGTTCCCCACTAAAAAATTCCACCTAGTACCAGGTTGCAATCTCTCATCCTCTAACCCCCTTCCTTTTGCTAAATTTACATGAGATGAGAAATCTGAAAGAAAATGCCTGACAAGCTGGTTCCCTCTTTGGAGCATTTGGGAGGAGAAGAGACCACCCTGGCTGATCCTCATCCCCCTGTATCAGGTTGAGGGCAGGAGGGCGAACCTGAAGACACCAGTTAATTAACAACATGTGCTCTGTCACACGGGTGTTTATGGCATGCTTTAGCTTTCTGTGACTGCATTTTAACTTGACAATGCATTACATACTTTACTTTTTAATAACCGTGTATGAACAGTCACCACTATTTGATTTCATAGATTCAGTTAAAGCTATAATCTACTTGCCCAATCTCTTACTACTGGATAGGTGGAATATTTCCAATTTTCTCCTACTATAAAGTGCTCTCTGTGCATATTTATTTACCAATTTGATTGTTTTCTTAGCATAATTCTTAGAGTGGGATTACTAGATCTGAATTTGCAATTTGCAAACATTTTGATATGTTACTAGATTGTCTTCCAGCAAGATAAAGGGTGATTTTTCCAAGGCCTCCAAATTATTTGAGGTCAACATTCCATTTCAATCTTTGCTAATCTGATAGGCAAAAAATAAATGCTTTATAAAAGTCTATTATTGTCAGTCACTATTAATACTGAATACTTTCTTATCTTAATTTGCGGTGCTCATTTAACTTGGTGAACTGCTTGATGCTTGTTTATTTGTTGACTTATTTGTTGTATTGCTGGGGATTGAACTCAGGGCTTTGCATATCACTGAACCACATCCTCCAGCCTGAAATTTTTTTTTTGATGTTTAATTAATTTATTTTTTATCTTTTGAGACATGGTCTCTGTAAGTTGCATGGGCTGCTTCTGCCCTCAAACTCACCAGCCTCCTGTCTCAGCCTCCAGAGTCACTGAGATTTCAGGCTTGCGCCATATTGCTCAGCTTTATTTTTCCTATGAGATTTTAATCTTTTCCTGATGTTTCATAAGAATATTGAAGAAGCAAAATGAGATATCTATTTACCTAGGAAATATTTTCCACCTTGGTATGTGTATTTATAGTATATTAACCTTTTACACATTTACTGTTTGGAGAAATGCAATTGTTATGAAGAAATGAAGAATCCTCTTTGCTATATGAATCCCCTTTACCTTGTGGTGGCTACGAAGTTCCACTCATCCAGTCACAGCACCTATACTATCACTGCACCTATGTTTCCATCATTTCTTTTTTAGAGCGTTTGAAACAAGGAGGTATATCATACAAGTCTGCCAGATGGCTATTTTGACATACAGGGACTTGTTTTCAAATTCCACCTGAGTACTGCTTTTTCTCATTTTCACAACTTAAAGTTACTAAGGGCTGGGATTTAGCTCAGTTGGTAGATTACCACTCTGCAGTCTCTGAGGTCCTGGGTTCAATTCCCAGCACTGCAAAAATGGGAGAAGGACGTAGCAATCCACTCCCGAGGCAATCTGAAAACAATCAGCCATTGAAAACCCTATGAGGGTTGCTATGAGTTGGACATGACTTGATGGCATCTACCAACAACAAAGTTACTAAACTGCACAAGAATTCCATGAAGATCACAAAAAGATTGTCTATCAAATAGTGGTTCTGACCAGGGCTGGGAGCTTCAGACAAAGTCATGGCCACTGATCGCTGGTAGAGTTTTTCTTGTGAGAGGCTGTGAGTTGAGTTGGTTCTGCTGGGCTTTAAACAGGTGCAAAGGTATGAAAAGGCAATTTAAGGTCAGGCTCTCTTCTTGTGAGTAAGAATGGCCTCTTCCAACACAAAGCAACTAAAGAAAGCCAAATGGCGATGCCAGGCCATAGGTCACCTGCTCTTTGAAACTGAGTTGTCTAGTGGCAAGGTGCTATTGCTCACAGTAGACCCAGCAGACTTCCTGAGCTACTCTCCACACATAAAGCAGAAGGGCCCGGAGGCCTGGGTTAAATTTGGCAGTAAAATTACATGATCTTCATGATTCTTCTTGGAGAGAATCTTGCCCCTTTCTATATCTTTACTTTGGGTTCACAGGCATTGGCTCAGATGATCATACTGTGTTACTATAGAAGACTGCAAATGATATTCCTTGATATACTGAATAACTGTGCAAGAATATAAATGATATTTACAAGGGAGTTGGGAGTGCTTTAAATATTGTGAAAATGCTGACTTAGACACATTGAGGGTAATGTTGCAGAAACAGTAGGCTCTTTGTAAACTGTTTAATGGCAACGATTTTCTAAATCAAAGCAATCTACACTTCTCCATTTACAATTTCATCTCCAACCAGTACAATCTCGTAAAGAGGTTTACTGCACTGGATCTTTTGCTTTTCTGAATGGTTAGCTAGGAGTCTGATGCTTCAAACTTTTTATATTATATTTTGTCTTTCCAGAAACATAGAAATGTGACATGGCTCAAATTATGGCATCATTAATGGATACAAAATTTATTTAGGAAGTACAAGTTTAGGAAATGTGAGCTGATCTTGCAATGTCACTGTTTAGCATGCTAAAAAAAAGCATTAATACATATGTAATTTGTATGCTTATATATGGGGTTTGTATGCTTATACATGGAAATGTTGTTGTGCTGTTGGTCCAACTCATAGTGACCTCATATAGGGTTTTCAATGGCTGATTGTTTGGGGAGCACTTCAGGAGTAGACTGCCATGTTCGTCTCTCGTGCATATAGAAAAAATATAATACTAATCTACCCAAGCCTGCTGCCCTACCACTGTGATGTCTGATCCCATCACATCTCAGAATCTAAGCAGGGTTGGGCTTGGTTAGTACTCAGACAAGAGATGACCTAGGAACACCAGGTGCTGTAGGCTTGGGAGAAAGACTCAGCAGGCCACTCCCAAAAAACAATCAGCCATTGGAAACCCTATGAATAGCAGAGAAGCACTGACAATACTGTTTTGCCTGTTGTATGTAGGGTCCCTATGAGTTGGACACCGACTGGATGGCACCTAACAGTAACAATCTATCTGTGCCTTTAGTCTACTGGGTAATGGGTTTGCAGTAGTAAATGCCAAAAGGATCACACGGTGCAACTCATTTACCTTTAATCTTTTAAATATGGCAATATTTAATCTACATATTAATTTATGCATTTGCAAAATCCACCATTTACTGAAAAATACACATTTTTCTCCACGTGTGAGCTGAAAAGTGTTTGTGATCTAATTATATTTGATTACAGTCAGTACTGTTTATGCATTTCATAAGGCCTGCCTTTGTTCCTGACCTGCTATGTCTTCATTTAATGAGTTTCTTCAGGATTTCTTCATGACCCCTTTTGCTTGCCTTTAGAAAAGGAAATAAGTAAACACAAAATAGCAAAAGTGTGAGAGAAAAATTCCTGGTGGAACTGAAGTGAGCTTTTCTGAGGCAACCTGGAACAAAAAGTTTCCTACGGTGTGATTGTTCTTGTCATGTGGATCACCTTTGTTCCTGAACAGCATGGACCATAGCCTGCTGCCTTCCAAGGAAAACCCAGGAGACCAAAAACTGGTAAAGGAAACTGGGTTTATTCCAGTTAGGCCACACTGGGGAGAGGAAAAGTTTGAGTTTCTCGCCTCCTTTCCGGTAGTGGTGCTGCAGGTTTATAAAATCACTGAAACAAAAGCCAGAAATAGGTGTACATAGATTTCCCTGTGACATCGGTTATCAGAACTGTTATGTCTGTCTGCGAGGATGCTCTTTCCTGGCACCAGTGTCTGGGAATGGAAGTTCTGCACTGTACTTGAGCACATTTAAGCAACATGCCACAATGTCAGGAAACTTCCTTGGTCGCCACTTTCATTTTAATTTAAGGGAAGGAACTTCTATTCAGGAAAGTAATTGTCCTCATCTTCAGCAGCATCAGGCACAGGAGGAAGAGTTACTATAGCTGTGTGCTCCAAAACACAATATGCCTACTTTACACCTCTGGGACTCTGCTATAAACTTTTATTTTAAGTGTTCTGTGTGCTCACAAAAATTTAGAGGATATGAAACAGATTAGTTTTTTTTTCCTTACATCAAACACTGAATAAAATCTCATGCATGAAAGTGTGCAATAAAATGGATGATGTCTAACGTAAGGAACAGGGATTTTATGATTTTAATAGAGATCTGAAAGATAAGAGAAATAAGTTAAAAAGCAAAACCATCTCTTTGTGGAAAGGATTACCAGCCAGTCGAAAGGTGAAGATTTGTATGTTTAATTGCTGGTGGCCTTTAGCATGTGTGAATAGTGTGTCCTGACCTGCCTGGTCCTGTCCATGTTTTCTCTAGAGGAATCTCTACCTATTTTTAACATGCTGAAATTCTTGAAAGAGGAAAACTATAAATAAATTCTCCAAGTTTAAAGATCCTTTGCTTTACCTGACAGTTGGTTTCTACTTTGTATATTTCCCTGGGAAAAAGGGAAATAAACTCTAGGTCAGAGTAAGCAGGCCAAACTGTGAGTAGAAGCAGTGATATATATGTATATATGTATATATGTATATGTATATGTATAGTTGTTGTTGTTGTTAGGTGCCGTCGAGTTGAGTCCGACTCATAGCGACCCTATGTACAGCAGATTGAAACACTTCCCGATTCTGTGACAGGCAAATGATCTTATTTATGTTTAAGCCCATTGTTGGAGACACTGTGTCAGTTCATCTGGTGGAGGGTTTTCCTCTTTTGCGTTGACCTGCCACTCTCCCAAACATGATGTCCTTCTCCAGGGATTGATCTCTCCTGACTACGCGTCCGAAATATGTGAGACACAGTTTGGCCATTCTTGCTTCCAAGGAGCAGTCTGGTTGCACTTTTTCTAAGACAGATTTGTTGGTTCTTTTGGCAGTCCATGGTATATTCAATAGACGTCTCCAGCACCACAATTCAAAAGCATCAATTCTTTTTCTGTCTCTCTTGTTCAATGTCCAGCTTTCACAACCATATGATGCGACTGAAAATACCATGGCATGAGTCAGACGCACCTTCGTCTTCAATGTGACATCTTTGCTTTTCAATACT
>VMDO01013387.1:0-58450 GCA_007922755.1 Pedetes capensis
ACCTGTAATCCTAGCAACTCAGGAGGCGGAGGCAGCAGGATTGCAAGTTTGAAACCAGAGGCAGTCTAGGTAATTTAGTGAGACCCTGTCTCAAAAAGTAAAAAAATGGGCTGGGGGTGCAGCTCAGTGGTACAGCCCCTTCAAAGCACACAAGCGTGAAGCCCTGGGTTCAACCTCCAGTAACACACACACACACACACACACACACACACACACACACACAAAAAAAAAAAAAAAAAAAAAAAAAAGGAAAAGAAAAGAAAAGAAAGAAACATTTGCTGTCGTAACTTGCAATTGGGCAATGTTTTAGAAAGTACAAAAGTGTCTTAGTAAAATTTCCTGCCATGTTCAAGTCTGTATCATTTAACTCACAGTGTTGTTAGGTGCTGTCGAGTTGGTATCCGATTTATAGTGACCCTATATACAACAAGAGAAACACTATTGTCAGTGCTTCCCTGCTGTTCATAGGGTTTTCAATGGCAGATTGATTTTTGGGAGTGGGTTGCCGAGTCTGTCTGCCAAGTCTACAGCACCTGGTGTTCCCAGGCGGTCTCCCATCTAAGTACTAACCAGGCCCAACCCTGCTTAGCTTCCGAGATCTGATGGGATTGGATGCCACAGGGTTATGGCTGCAGGCAACTCACAGTGGCAGGATGTAATAATCCTGAGAAATTTTGAAAAATGAAAATATGCTTACATTAAAAATTTGAATATGTAAAGAGAATTCATTTTAGTTATTTAGGCATAGCAATAAAAATATCTTTTCTTTCTTCTTTGCTCACATACCACTCTGTCACTTTCAACCTTATTATTTTTTTCTTTACTACTTGCTTTTATTTTATATTTATTTCCCTAAATAGTTCCTTGAGTTACATTCTTTAATTTGTGTGTGTCCTTTATTTCATCATTTTATTCCAGTATACAGTACTTTCCAAAGTTAGTTTGGTATTTCAGCAATAGATTTTAAACTCTAACTGGACCTTCTCAGTGTGTTTTATTGTTTGACTCATTCTATTCCTAGTGACTTGAAGAATACTACATATAAATTATTTTTTCAATAAATATTTGATTAATGAATGAAAATATTTATTAAGTCATAATAATGAGTACTATGTTCCATCACATAGTATAAAAAAGGAAGGAGATAATATGGCCTATCTCAAAGAGTATTCAATTGGAGAGACAGGTCAGCAGACCAAACAAGGCCATCAAAAAATTTAGAAAGTAGCCGGGCACGGTGGTACATGCCTATAATCCTAGCGGCTCAGAAGGCAGAGGCAGGAAGATCGCAAGTTCGAGACCAGAGGCAGTCTGTGTAATGAGACCCTGTCTCAAAAAGTAAAATAATGGGCTGGGGTTAGAGCTCAGTGGTCCAGCACTTGCAGAGTATGCAAGCGCGAAGCCCTAGGTTCAATCCCCAGTACCACACACACACAAAAAAAAGTAGAAAGTTTCTTTTAGGTTATATGTTAAATTATAAGATACAGTATTTAAATGCTTTAGATGTAAAAAACTTAATTGAACTGGAATAAATTTGAAGAATCTTTACTCTTAAAGAAGACAAGCCTTTCGACTAGCTATACTAGAAGTGTCAAGCCTTAAGACTATGCAACTATTCAGAAAGGACGAATTTCCACATTTTGTTTCTTTCAAGGTTATAGAACAGCCAGAATATTTTTGTCCATACCTTCACTGAATCAAAATCTATGCTAGTCATCATTTGATAAGAAAGTTACAGAATCATTCATTTGCATGTGATATAATGATTTTGCATTTAGTGTTATACACTAGGTCTTAATAACAATATTATATTCTGCTTTCTCAAATATGAGCAATACTGAATATCAAAGATGAGAATTTCCAGAGGGATAAGCTCACTATAGGGTGGTGTTCTTTTAAGAAAGACCTAGCAAAACAAACAAACAAACAAAAAAAACAAACAAACAAAAAAAAAACAGTTGCTATGTGGGAGCAAATTTCCATGGCACTGTAACAAGATTCAGAGTTTTGATAGTGATTTATAAGCAGCCATTAGAGTGGAATACTGGTTGTCTTCCCACAGCAACATCTTTGAGCACTAAGCACTTTTTGGTCAAGCCCCCAAGATTTAACTGCAGAATACACAGTTATAAAACCATTCTTCATTGATCTGAGCTGTTGAATTCTTAACTGTAGCTTATTTTCACCTTGATTTTGAAATCCATAAATGCCAGTCACAGCATTTAACAACTAAAATCATTGGCATAGGAATTTAAATGAAGAGTGATAAATCAGGACTGCCAGTGGCTACTGCCTCAGCCAGATGCAAACACCACATCCAGTTTCTGATAGCCCTGCATGCCTAATTTCAAATTAAGTGTGACAAATTAAGCAGGAAGTTAATTACTATCTTGAAACAAATAGTCTGATGTTGATTGGAAAGGGCATGGTAAAGCTGTGTTTTACGTTAACAGAATGCCCAGAGGAAGTACTAGAAAATAGAGATATATGAATAACAATTAGTTCAGGTAAAAAATAAAAAAGGACAGGAGTATTATGCATCTGGTTGAATGAGTCCAGGTATATGAAAGGGGACTTCCTCTGGGAATAGTTTTTCTAGTCTAAAATACAAAGAAGGAAATTGGCAGAGGCATCAGAATCTCAGTACCCATATGGTGGATAAAGGAGTGGGAAGCTCACATACATGTATGTGTCTATATCACTGCTGAATAAGACATTAGAATGGCTGTCAAGTTTTTTCATGGCAGGTGAGCTAGAATGAATTGTACTTTAAGTGGATGTGACCTTAAAAACTAGTCACAAGACTTAAATAGTCCCTCGTTTATTTTTCTGTACCTATACTGCATGGTCCCAATTACCTTTAGACATTTATTGGACAATAGCTTCTTTATGGGACTTTCTACTTAATGACTTTTAATGGCATGTGAAGTAATATTTAAAAAAAAAAAAACTATTCTTTGGAGTTCAAGTGAGTCTTAGGAAAGATGTGATTTAGCCTTCATACAATTAAAGATACATTGCACATGTTCTGTTAGACACTACTTTGACCACTTATATTAATCATAAAACAAACCAATCCCATTAAGATGTAATTTTCCAGGTAAGGAAACTGAAACACAGTAAAATTTCAAGATCACTCAGCTAAGTTATGGACATACAAGAATTTGTAATTGGACAATCTGGTCCAGAGGTTTGTGCTCTTAATCATTGTTGTTGTTGTTTTTAGGTGCCGTTGAGTCGGTATACAACTCATGGCGACCCTCTGTACAACAGGGGAAACACTATTGTCAGTGCTTCTCTGCTGTTTATAGGGTTTTCAATGGCAGACTGATTTGGGGGAGTGAGTTGCTGGGTCTGTCTCCCAAGCCTACAGCACCTGGTGTTCCCAGGCGATCTCCCATCCGAGTACTAACCAGGCCCGACCCTGCTTAGCTTCTGAGATCTGACAGGATCAGATGCCACAGGGCTATGGCTCTTAATCATTAGGACAATCTTTTTGAAACCTTGGAGTATAGGACAGCAGTTCTCAGTTATAAAAATGAATTATTCAGTCACAAGTTGTAAAAACCAATCTTCTTGCTTCTCTAACTATTGAAAACCAGAAATATATCTTTTTCAGAAAATACAGATTAAATTCAAAGAGTAATACAAATTTTACCAGATTCTACAGAATTGGGGTGGCAGACCTTGCCACAGTATATTTACTGACTTCATGGGAAGGTCCCCTGCCACAGTGTATTACTGATAGCTTCTGAGCTATCCTTGGAGAATGTGGACTTTGCCAGCTATTCACCATTATATCCTTCCTAAAATTGGAGGAATAGATCAAGGGAGGATATTGAAACTTAAAATCAATCCTTTGTTCTTATAAAGGAAAATAAATATTCCTACTTTTTTCAATATAGTTGATTTTGATCTTGAAATAGGCATTATTTCTATTTATTAATATCCATATGTATATATGGGAGAAGGGTGTGGCAATCAAATCCTAAAACAATCCTGAAACAGTGGGCTATTGAAAACCCTATGAATATGTCATCTGTGAATAAGGATAATTTGACCTCTTCTTTACCTATCTTTGTCTCTTTGATTTCTTTCTCTAGTCTGAGTTCTCTGGCTAGGATTTTGATCACAAGATTGAGTAAGAGAGGGGAGAGTGGACATCCTTGTCTTGTTCTTGATCTTAGAGGAAAAGGTTTCAATTTTTCCCCATTTAATATGATATTGGCTATGGGTTTATCATATATGACCTTTATGGTGTTCTGGTATTTCCCTATTATGCCCATCTTCTCCAGGTATTTTTTTTTTATCATAAAAGGCTGTTCCACTTTGTCAAAGTCCTTCTCAGCCTTTCTGGCATTTCCCTGTTATGTCCATCTTTTCCAGGGTTTATATCATGAAAGTCTGTTGTACTTTGTCAAAGGTCTTCTCAGCATCCATTGAAATGATCATGTGATTTCTGTTTGCAAGCATCTTGATATTGAATTACATTAATTATCTTGAATATCCTGAATTACGTTAATTCATTTTCATATGTTGAATGAGCCTTGCATCTGTGGAATGAAGTCCACTTGATAATGGTGTGTTCTATTTTTTTTTCTCGCAGTACTGGGGGTTGAACCCAGGGCCTCATGCCTGCATGCTTTGCAAGTGCTGGACTACTGAGCTGCACCCCCAGCCCATTTTTTTTTTTTTTACTTTTGAGATAGGGTCTCACTAAGTTACGCAGACTGCCTCTGGTCTCGAACTTGCAATCCTCCTGCTTCCGACTCCTGAGCCGCTGGGATTACAGGCATGTGCCAATGCACCCGGCACTGGTGTATGTTCTTTTTTATGTGTCACTGAATTCTGTTTGCCAGGATTTTGATGAGAACTTTTGCATCAATGTTTATAAGGGAAATTGCTCTACAGTTGTCTTTCTTTAAAGTGTCCTTACCTGCTTTTGATATCAGGGTGATGGTGGTTTTGTAGAAGGGAGTTTGTGAGTGCCCCTTTCTTTTCTACTTTATGAAACAGTTTGAGGAGAATAGGCATTAATTCTTCTTTGAAGGTTTGATAGAATTCTGCTGTGAATCCATCAGGAACTTGGGTTTTTTCCTTGGGAGAATTTTTTTTTACCTTCTCTATTTTGGTGAATGTAACGGGTATGTTTAAATTATTTATGTCCTCTGGGCTTAATATTGGTAGCTCATAAGTGTTAAGGAACTTATCAATTTCTTCTATATTTTCATTTTGGGGGGCAGTAAAATTCCTCAAAGTATTCCCCATTGGTTTTCTGGATTTCATTGGTAACAGTGGTTATGACCCCATTCTTATCTCTAATTTTTTAAATTTGTGATTTTTTTTTTGGTAAGATGGGCTAAGGGCATGTCTATTTTATTAATCTTTTCAAAGAATCCTATCTTAGACCAGTTCTTTGAATTATCTTTTTCAATTCTAATTAAGATATTTCTACTTAATCTTTATAATTTCTGTCTGAGTGCTCCTTTCAGGATTGGTTTTTTGTTGGCTTTCTAATGCCTTAAGATATGTCATTAAGTTATTTAATTGGACCTTCCCCAAAAATTCCTCCAGAAAACTTAGATCTAATTAACTCCTTCAGCAAAGCAGCAAGATACAAAATTAACACACAAATCAACAGCCTTCCTTTACACCAAGTGTGAACAGGAAGAGAAGGAAATTAAGGTGAAAATCCTTTTCACAACAGCTCACCAAAAAATTAAATGTTTAGGAATCTGTCTAACCAAAGACCCTGAGGATGTCTACAAGGAAAATTTCAAAGAAAGAAAGAAAGAAATTAAAGAAAGAAATCAAAGTGGGCATGGTGGCGCATGACTGTAATCCCAGAAATTTGGGAGGTGGAGGCACGAAGATCATAAGTTCTAGACCAGAGACAGTCGACAGTCTGTGTAATTTGGGGAGACTCTGTCTCAAAAAGGGAAAGAAAATGGGCTGAGGGTGCTGCTCAGTGGTCCAGCACTTGCAAAGCATGCAAGGTCGAGGCCCTGTGTTTAACTCCCAGTACTACAAAAAAAAAAAAAAAAGAAAGAAAGAAAGAAAGAAAAAAGAAAGAAAAAGAAAAGAAGAGAAAAAAAGAAAAACAAATATAAAAGAAAGGAAGGAAGGAAGGAAGAAATATAGATAGATCACAGAGGATAACAGAAGATGGAAAGACCTCCCCTGTTCATGGATTGGGAGAATCAATATTGTAAAAATGATTATACTACCAAAAGCAATTTATAGATTTAATGGAATTCCCACTAAAATTCCAATGACAGACCTCAGAAAACTAAAAATAGAACTTCTATGCAACCCAGTTATAGCACCACTGGGAATATACCCAAAGGAGACAAGTCATCATACCACAGAGACTCCTGCATCGCCATATTTGATGCAGCACTCTTCACAATTGCGAGGATATGGAACCAACCAGGATGGCCATCAACAGAAGAATGTATTAAAAATTGTGATACATATACAAAATGTTATATTACTCAACAATAAAAAAATAATGAAATAATGTAATTTCCAGCAAAATGGATGGACCTGGAGAATATCATCTTATATGAATGAGAACAAGCTCAAAAAGAGAAATACCCTATATTCTCACTTATATGTGGGAGCTCAATCTTACTTAAAGAAAGAAACTATAAATAATCAGATACATAAGACTGAACAATTTATCTTGTCTAAGAAGGAAAATATAAGCAGAGTAGAAAGGAGGAGGGAGGGGACTATAGCAAAGGGAAGCAAAATTTGTGGAAGTTGGTAAGGGGAGAGGCAATAATGATGTTGTTGTTGTTGTTAGGTGCCATGGAGTCCTGTCCAACTCATAGTGACCCTCATAGCATTTTCAATGGCCAATTATTTCAGGATTGCCTCTAGAGTGGATTGCCAAGTCCTTCTCCCATTTTTGCAGGGCTGGGAATGCAACCCGGGACCTTACAGACTGCAGAGCAGCACTCTACCAACTGAGCTACATCCCAGCCCTGAGGCAATAATATAAAGGGATGAAAGGGGAGAGGATAATCTCAATATACATGATGCAACTTCATTAGTTTCTGGGGAAAATAGGAGAATATAATCCATAAATTCATATAATTACTACTTATTAATCAAAAGTTTCCATAAACTTTGTAAGTTGAAAGTGTAACCAAAATATATATAGTTGTACAATGGAAAAAACAAATGCTGTATTACTCTGTATCCCATTAACACTTATGAGTACAGGGAAAAATGAAAAAATAAGAAAATAAAGAAAATCCGATGAATGGCAGAGAAGCACTACCAGTGCTGGGCATGACAGTATCAGGATGTGTTTCATTTTGTTGTACATAGGGTCACTATGAGTCAGACTTGACTTGAAGGCACCTAACAACAACAACAACCTATTTTTATAACATGACATTTTTATAAATGTTAGGGAGAAGGCTAAAGTAAAAAGTGTATTTATTAAAGGAAAACTTCAAATTTCAAGTGCATATCTTCCCTGGTACATTGCTAGACATACATATATTTTATCAGTTCCAAAAATATATATTTGATATGAACCTACACATTTTACCCATCTCTACAGATTTGTTTTGTTGTTGTTGTTTGTTGGTTGGTTTGTTTTTGGTTTTGCTCTTTATCTTGCTGCTCAAACACTCCAGCTGCATTTCTGCTGCATGGCCTCTGTCCTTTTCCTTTCGTTCTTTTTTTTTTTTTTTTAATTCCTACATATCTCTGCTCAAATAGTACTTTGTCAAAGAAAACTTAATGACCACTTTACTTAAAATTATTTTTCCTATCTGCCACGCCAGTGTTCACTGCCTTCCTTTTGACCCTATCATTCATTACTCCCCAACTTACTCAAATGTTTAATTTCTGTCTCCCACCAAATATGAGTGTCACATGTGCAAAAAATTTTCTCATGTTTACTTACTTTATTCTCATTCCTATAATAGAACTTGACTCATTCTAGGCACCTTATACATACTAGTTGAATGAATGAATAAATGAGTTGAATAAGTGAATATTCCTTAAAAGTCATCATTTCATAATTTATTAGTATGCTCTTATTAGATGGTCTAAACACATTTATAATTTAGAATTAGTGTAACAATATTTGCAGATCAGATATCTGTTGCTACTTTAATATTAGTCAATTATGAAAACATTGTGTGTAATCAACATATTGTTTTAAAAGATGATGTTCACTGCTAAGCAGTATCAATAGGTGCTTATTAATAGCTGTCTTAGTTGTGTGTTGCTATAAAAAATGAGACATATACAAAGAAAGGACATTTATTTTAGTTCAGATTTCTAAAGGTGAGATTGGGAGACTGCATGCTGAATCACAATATGTTATTGGGCATCACATAGCAGGAGCACATGCAGGGAGTGTGAGCAATATGTGTGGAAGAGATCCCATAAAGAGAAAGGAAGAAGAAGGGCCAGGAACTTGCTCTTTGTGGCAGCCCACTTTCATGGTAATAATCTACTCCTGTGAGACCTAATTTACCCACAGTGACCAGCAATAACCCCTTCATTAGGGTGTTCATGACCTAGTCATTCCAACTAGGCTCCACCTCTTCCTGGTTTTACCATCTTTTAATACTGTAACATTGGGGGCCAAGCTTGTAGCACATGGACCTTTGAGGCACAAGCAATATCCAAACTATAGCAATGACCATAGCTATATAAAAAGTGGGGTAATAAATGTATTTCTGAGGAAAACAAAAATTTTAAAAGAAATGTTTAATGATGTTATCATAGTCTAAATAATTTCCACTTTATAAGTAGAAATGAATTATCTCAAAGCCTAAAATAGTACATAGCAAGAAGGATTCATAAATATGGTTGAAGAAAAGAATATATAATTAAATAAAGGAATGCACTTATAAATTAAATTTTCATATGTTTTAACAAGATGCCTTCTAATTAAAAGGAATATATACACACCTTGGCAAGAAAGGTTTGCAAACAAATGCACTCCAAGAAAAACTTGCTAAAATACATAAAAACATAAAGTATGTTGTTATGTTTAAGAAATAAGTTTCAATGAGTGATTAGTCCAAATTTGTTAATGTGTTTGTAAACAATGTAGAATGGAGACATTAAGCTATAGCATTTCAAGTGCTAATTTCAAATCCGTTTTCTAAAATATAGATCTTTTCATATAATTACACCACAGAGTTAAAAGAACAGAAATGACGAAGTGTAATATATGTTGTTAGAAAGGGGAGCAAAATATGATGGATGGACAGTAGACTGCAGGGCTTTAGCTCCTGGTTCTCATTCTGATTATGTCAATAAATTAGGGTGAAACTGGAAGATCATTGTCATTTTTTTTCTTCTGAACCTATTTCATGACATAAAAAGGACAGCTCCAATATTTATTTCAAATAAAAATATGACAACTGTATGTAGCAAAATGCCATATCTCTTTCTGTATTCCCCTAGAATCTAGCCTTCTTCTTTAAAGAAATACATACTAAATATTTTCAGCTATGTGGAACACACATACTCCATGAGACTATGCAGTGCTTTCCTTGTAGTGTGAAGGTAGCCCTAGATGATATTAAATGCATGAGCATGCCTGTGTTCCAATAAACATTTACAAAAATAAGTATGGGTTACATTTGGCCCATAGACTATAGAATACCAACCTCTGCCCTAGATAATAACACTTTATATACTTAGGAAAAGTAAGTGGTTGTTTTTCATTAATTTGCTCGTAACTTAAATTCTGAAGAAAGGAAGAGAAAGAACTCTCCAAAGACCTAGGGTAGGTTTTTGCTCTTAGAATTAGACATTTTGAAATAGCTGATGTTAAAAATAATTAAAGGGAAACAAAGAGGACATTTAAACCTTTTAGTCTTCATAAAATAGTCTGAAGCATTGTTAATCTTAAGTAATGTGAAAGTGGAAGTACTATCTCTTTTATGTAAACATGCACACATATATAATATGTAATGTGAACTTAAAATTTTTCAATGTTACTTAAACAAACTCTTATTAACTAGTATGGGAAGAATCTGTTTTAACAGTTTGTCTTCAGTTATCCCATTTCAAACACCTTATGAGGACAAGCAATAAATATTAAATTTAATGAAGATAAGTAGAATGCTACTGTTTCAAGGTAAGGGGAATTTTTTCCACATATGCATGATTTCCAGAGGTTTCCATGTTTAAAAACCTTTGTGTGGGGGGTGGGGTGGGGGGGGTGGGGGGATGTGTGCGTGTGAATAAAGCTAGGCTTTCATGGAGACTTCCCTACCACCAACCAGTTTAACTTATTCCAACTTTGTATTTTTCATTTTATTTGATTGTTGTTTGAAAACCTTGAGAATCCAATACAAGATCTGTTATCACATGCATGAGTAGAGTAGTATAATGTGAGAGAACAATTATACTGATTTGAGCCACCAAGATAAAAAATATTGAACCTTATCTATATAACATTTTTCATTATATTATCTTGATGAACTAAATAAGTTCCTGGAAAACTAATTCAGAATGTGCAGAAAGTAGAGTACAAATAAAATAAAACAGAGGAAAGTTAGAATTAAGAATTTGACATTTGTATTTTATTTTTTAACGATCACCATGGACATGAGTATTTCACCAGAAATGTCCATGAGATGATTTGCATATAGATAAAGTCATTTATGCATAAGGTCAGGTTATACTCCATTCTTTATTGGAAATAGGAATAGAGTTGTGATAAAGTAGAGCCAAAGATGGAACTGTTGCAACCTATAGCCAATGTTTTATAATCACAGCAGTTTGTTATTTTAATGTTGAAATATGGGCTTAATCTGCTTTTAAGTGAAAAATCAGTTGGCTACATATTTTGTTTTACTTGTTTGCTTTTTCAAAATGTTAATATAGATTCCTATGCCTGTGAACATTCCAATTACTTGAAAAATGTAATAACTATCTCACAGTCAATTTTAACAAATGTGGTATATTCTCTCTCTCATTCCTTTTATTATTTCTTTATGGACCCTATATTGGTGAAAAATCTATTAATATTTTTATGAGCATAGATGCATTGGTCCTTTGTGGTCAGAAATACTTTCTTGTACCCACGAAAATAGAGAAATACAATCTGATTTAGGATCTGCTTTCATACTGCCCATCAGAGTCCCACACTTATTACAATAAGGTTTAAGATCAATTGAAAGGAAGGAAGGAAGTTAAGCCAAAATATTATTCACCACATCTTTTCTGTGGGTATATTGTATGTCATGTAATATACTTTCAAAAATATTTGTTATGTAAATGAATAAATGAGAAACAACTTAGGTATAGAATTACATCTTCCGTTTTGTATTTTAAATTTTGAAATGTGATTACTTTGGCTTGGGAAGTTTTGTCTTTATTTTCCTCTTGTGAGCGAAATGGAAGATGATAAAATATTTAAGTCAGTAAATCACCAAAATATATGAGCATAGTAAGGTAAGGTTAAATTCTGGGATTCAACTATTCAATGATCATTCAGGAAATCAGGATCCATCTATATTTGTGCCTCATTATACAATGATGTTAGTGCCTTTTCTCCAGATTACAAAGATTCTAGCTGTACCTCCAGGCCACATATTTATTTTCAAGGCAGAGAGAAAGATGTGTAGCAAAATGTCAGCGCCAGCCTTGTCTGTCTTTTTTCATTAGGAAAGAAGAAGCTTTTATCAAAATGACAACAAACCTCTGCTTGGATTTCATTAGTCAGAATTTAGCCCCATAGCTATCCCTAAACGCAAACCACACTGGAAAATAACTGGTGCATTTCAATTCTGATGGGAGTAACTGTCCACTGTGAACACACCTGAAAATATGTCAGCTACTCTGAAGCATTTGTCACAATAATCTTCAGCAGGTTTGTTAACTGAACTATTTAAAACATTATTTAGAACATAATTCTATTTCTGAATTTGAAGAAAGCAAGCAGAGGGCTAACTACCAAAATTTTGGGAGTGGTTATTTGGGAGATGTGGAATGATATACATAAACATTATAATCTTTGTATTATTTGTATTTTAACATATCTTAGTAAATACTTTATTAAAAGAATGCAGAATGAATTTTCTAAGGTTAGAATGAAAGAGATATTAGTAAGTTCTTTATAATTTAGTGTTAAGTAAATTATTTTATATTATAAAATGTTTAGGATGTATTAAACCATATTATGTGACTAGAACTGTATTCCATCAAATAGTATGAATAAAAATGAATAAGATAATGTATTTTGCCTCGGAGATATTACTCATTAGGAACACAGAATTGAGTTAAATCCTAATTAAGTAAAACAACTACTGTTGGGCTTGGGTGTAAGGAAACTGTCTCAAATTAACAAAAAATTAGTAATTTGAACGTGTTTTGTTTGATTTTATATATAAAGTTCAGGGATTTACTTTTTTTCCATCACACTGGACAATCATATTTATTTTTACTATGCTTAGCCTGTGACTATTCTCTTCATTCTGTCTTTATAATCATGTTTCAAAGTAAGCTTCCTGAGATTAAAAATTTTTCTCTCTCCCCCTCTATCTCAATCTGTCTGTATAAATATACATATATATGTATATGTTGTTGTTAGGTGTCATCGAGTCAGGTCCAACTCCTAGCAACTCTGCACAATAGACGAAACACTACTCCATACTATGCCATACTCAGCACTATTGTCAGTCTTCTCTGCTATTCATAGTGTTGTCAATGGCTGATTGTTTTGGGGGTGGGCTGCCAGGTCCTTCACCCAAGGCTACAGCACCTGATTTTCACAGGTGGTCTCCCACCCAAGGACTAACCAGGCCTGACCTTGCTTACGTTCCGAGATCTGCTGAGATTGGATGCCACAGTGGTAAGGCTGTAGACATATATACATATATATGTATATATGTATGTATGCACATGTGTGTATATATGTATAATATGTGCATATGTGTATATGAATTTAATAATTAAATATCCACATAAAACCATAACATATTTTAAGCATATTTATTTTCCTACCCACAGTGTATGAGTTCTACCTTGCAATACCTTCACCAGTATCAAGTATTTTAAACATATCAAATATGTTTAAAAACAAAACATGTAGGCAAGTTTTATGTGATCTAGAGGTTCTAAAAATTTGATTAATCCAAAAAGTAATAGAAAAATTTAAAAAGCATACATCAGGTGGCACTTTATCACACAAAAATAAATAATTTAAAATAATTTCAATAATTTAATCCACCACAACATAAGCAGATTTAAAAGACAGAATTTTCGTAACAATCACAAAAATGGATGAATTTTTATATAAATATAAATCAATCTATAAGTATCAATAAAGCAATATGAGAAGCAATGTAATCAATTTTAATGGATCAAAACAAACTCAATTTTAAAAAGAAATAAAAATTGCTTATACATTATTGAAATAATTGTTTTCAATAGTAAAAAAGTAATGCAAAAATTATTGTTGCATAACTTTCCTATGGAGACAAAAAAGGAATGGTCACCCCAAATAGAGAGGATACAGAGAGACCAGAAAAAGGATCCTGTTAAGTCCAGCTTGGTGAATCAATGTGTGTATTTGGATTATTTACAGGAGCTTGAGTGAGCATGGGCAGCCACACCATGGAGGAGATCCTACCAAGGATTACTGCTCAAGGTGTCCCTCCTGAGTCAACCATCTGCCCCCTATAGGGATGATTGGAATCTCAAGGGAGGGGCTTCTCATGAGAATCTCATGAAAGTCTCATGAGTCTTCCCCTTCCCTCCACAAGGAAATGCCAATAGACCGTCAACCATAATAGTCCCAACTATCCCCTATGTAGTTCATTTCATTGCCATGACTATGGGCCAGGGTCTTCTGTAGGTCATCACAGATGCTTTGCTTCAGTATGATGATACTCTCATCCATCCATAGGAAGTAACCCCACTGTGGTTATAAATAGGAATTTTTGTAACCATTTAAATTAATAGTGATTTAAGAATACATAATACTTGATACAGGTGAAGGTATTGCAAGGTAGAACTCTCACACTGTGGGTAGGAAAATAAATATATTTAAATCATTTAAAACATGCTATCAGTTTTTATTGAGATACTTTAAAATGCTTATGCCCTTTGACTCAGTAATTTTTCTGTTAATACAAAACACAGAAAAATAGGAAAATAAATTTAAAACATAAATATTTAATGACAAAAGTAGTTTAGTCAGTTATAAACACTCTTGTATTATGTTTCTCTTTAAATTTTGTTAAGGAATGGTGAAATTATAATACAGTGGTGAAATTCTTTTAAAAATACACAAATTTGCATGAGCACAATCATATGTATGTTTATAGATATAATACACAGATATTAATTATAATACTAGTAATACTTTTTCTTGATTTGCACTACTATGAGTGGTTCTTATTTTCTTCTGTATATTTTGTATTTTCTAAAAATGAATGCTTATAATTTATATAATCAGGGAAATAAAATCTTAAGTCTAGAGTTTCTCACAAGTTGCCTATGGTTTGGGAGCACATTCCCTCAGAATCTTCTTGAGGAGCATTCCCTGAGAGACCTAGTATCCCTGAAGGACCTACCGCTTTCCCCCTTCATCGCTTGTTCCTGGATTTTTAAACTATACCTGTAGTTTAAAATATAAATTCAAGAATTTCAGGGGATTATTGATCCTTTTGACTATTTTTCCTGATTCTTCCTCTTTTCTCTCACTTTCTTCATTTTCCCCCTTGCTCCTTGTTTTTTAGTTTCAGTGTTCCCAAGAGCCCTTGCTTTAACCTCTTCCCTAGCTCTAGGTGTCCCTCTTCTTCTTTCACAATTTCTAGCACGATTTTTCAAACTTTAGCATACACATAATCACCCGGAATTGCTTCTGATTTTTTTAGGCCTGTGGTGAGTCCTGAGATTTCTTCATTTCTAACAATGTTCCATGTGTTGCTGATGCTACTACCCTTCCGGTAGCAAATCTCCACAGTTGTGTCCCTAGATTTTGACTGCACATCAGAAACACTTGGGTAGCATTAAAAACACCAGTGCCTGGGACTCTACCCCAGAGAATATGATATAGCACAAGTAGAGTCTATCCTGAGCATTAGGGTTTTAAAAGCTCCTGAGGTAAAAACACATAGCATTACACAGTGACCTACACTTACTTGCACACCTATCATTCTCTCCCACCAAAGTCACTAAGGGTGGAAATAATGTTTTGTATTATTGTATCCTTCACATTCCTACTGAGTGAATGACAGAAAGTATAGCAGAGGGAAATGGCAAATATTTATTCATGTGATTGAAGTAATGGAGGAAAACTATTGGTGTTAATTGATGAATTTAGGTAACAGTTTATATACATGACAATATAATTTTGAATTTTTATGCTTTCTTACTGTCCTTCACTAATTAATATATCCAAATCTTAAAGTTTGTAGATCTTTAAACTCACTGCAATTTCACAATGAAGTATTACATGTACATAAATAAATGTATTACAAATCTTCCACATAGTGAGTTTTGGTTTCTGAGACTTTGTCAATAAGGGTGTAATTTTCAGAAAAGACCAAAAATAATGATAGAATTTTAACTGTCAATATCTGGACTGATTTCAAAATTGTTGTTGTTGTTAGGTGCAGTTGAGTCTGTGTCTGACTCATAGAGATGCTATGTATAACAGGCAAAACAGTATTAGTGCTTCTCTATCTATAGAGGTTTCAATGGCTGGTTTTGGGGTTTTTTGTTTGTTTGTTTGTTTGTTTGAGGGGGGAGTGGGTGTATGGGTCATTCTTGCAAGCCTACAGTTCCTAGTGTTCCCAGGCGGTCCCCCATCCAAGAATTAACCAGGCCTGACCCTGCTTAGCTTCCGAGATGTGAAAGGATCAGATGCCACAGTGGTACAGCCGCAAGCAACTTCACAATTAGAGAAAGCAAAACTACTGTCAAAAATGGTTTTAAAATAATGCAAATATTTGACAGCAATCCTTATTCCTACTGACTCTCCTACAAATGCAAAAATGGTTTTTACTTCTCAAATTCTAGAGTGCAAAAGAGGGGCCCAAGAATACGTTGATAAAGAAATCTCTTTCAGGGTATTACTTGGATCACGTTTTGCCCTGCAAGTTATCTTTTTATCTTTCAAAGCTCTTTTTATTTTTGATATATTAGCTTTCATGCCCCAAATTAATAATATATATGATCTTGGCTTGCATAGTGTATATCATTGCATTTGTTATGTTTCATTCTAGAAGTGAATATTCTTCATTTTATTAAGTTAAATTTGTCTCCTAAAACAAAATTTCTGAGCAACTTCTGTTTCTTTGACAGATATGCATTCAAAGCTTCATAGCATTTATGAGTTAAGTCATTCTCCTATAGCCAAAACAAGTCAGAAATGCTGTGAGAGTGATTGCTTTCATTCAGTTTTCACAGCCATTTAAACTCAGTATCATCATTGCCCAGTATAGACCATTTTCATGACGTTCTCTGCAGTAAAATTATGAAAGATGTCTCCAGTGTAAACTCAGAAAGTTTTTGCTTCCTTTTTTAACTTCTTCACTCACAGACAAAATGCACAATATTATGAAATGTACAGTAAATACCACTGCACAACAGAGAGCCCATAGGTCATTCTCAGAATTCTCAGAGTCTAAAGCAATCTATGGCTGTGGTTTAATTTTTGCAAACTTTCATGGTGTCTGATTATAGGGTCCACTGAGAATTCAAGGGAAGTACCATATATTCTCAGTTCTCATTCACATCTGATTTTGTTGCTCTTGTTGTCATGTGCTGTCTAGTCAGTTCAGACTCATAGTGACCCTATGTACAACAAAACAAAACACTCCTGATACTATGCCATGTCCAGCACTATTGTCAGTGCTTCTCTACTATTCATAGGATTTTCAATGGTTGATTGCTTTTTTGGGAGTGGGTTTCCAGGTCCTTTTCCCAAGCCTACAGCACCTGGTTTTCCCAGGCAGTCTCCCATCCAAGTACTGGCCAGTCTTGACTCTGCTTGGCTTCTGAGATCTGACGGTATCAGGTGCCACAGTGGCATGCCTGCAGCCTTATATTTGCGGTGGACAAAATGATTTTTAAATATGTGTGTTGTGTATACTCATATATGTATACACATAGTGAATTAAACATTTACATGACCAACCCATTTCATAGTTAGTATATGTGTCTTCATTACAAGCACATTAAATTTATTCTTTAAGCAAATTTTCAATATACAGTACCTTATCAACTATAGTCCTTGTGTTATTCATTAGCTCTCTGGACTTGTTTACCCTACTTAAGTGCACATTTGTACCCTCTGACCTACTTCTCTCTACTTCACCTCAGTACCCCGATTAACCACTAGTTTACTCTCCATTTCTGTTTTTTAGACTTTTCTTTCGCTTTTCTGTAGTTTCCCTATATAACTGAGATCATGTGTCATTTTTTCTTTAGGTATCTGCCTAATTTCAATTAGCATAATGTTCTGCAAGTTCATCCATGTTATCACAAATGGTGGTTTCTCCTTTGACAAGTCTGAATAATATTCCACCATGTGTGTACGTGTGTGTGTTTGTCTCTGTGTTGTCATTTCTTTATCAATTCTTCTATTAGAGGACACTGAGGTTGTTTTCATATGTTAGCTATCAATGGCCACTCCTTAAATGATGCACATTAAGTAGAATTTCCATTTCCTTTCTAATTTTGATTTCACATAAATTTCTCTAAAGCCTTTTATAGTATAAATTAATATCAGTGTTTGAACTCAATACCTATTCATTTCCTTTGTCATATTAAATAATATAAGTCTATTTATGAGAAAGAATAACATGGTGAATTTAGGGCTAATAATTTTATGCTGTGCCATTAGACACAAAGATGTGGCTAAGGCAAAAGCTTATTGTACAATTCTTTCAAATTTTTTTATATAAAAAAAGGATTCCTGAAAAGATCTTTCACAGCTTATAAAATGAAGAGTTTCCCAATAAGTTAATAAAGGAATTCTCTGAGGTCTATGTATATTATACAATATTGTGCTGTTTTTCTAAAGACCCTGATTCCCTTGGACCCAATGAAATAGAGACAGGTAGGTGAAAAATCTTCATGTGTTACCACAAGAACAAAACAAAAGAAAAAGAGAAACAGGTAATAGCCACCAGCCCATGTTGTTGTTGTTGTTGTTGTTAGGTGCCGTTGACTCAAGTCTCACTCATAGCGACCCTCATAGGGTTTTCAATGGCTGTTTTAGGATTGCCTTGGGAGTGGGTTGCCACCTCCTTCTCTCATTTTGCAGTGCTGGGAATCGAACTCAGGACCTCAGAGACTGCAGAGCAGTGCTCTACCAACTGAGCTAAATCCCAGGCGTCCAGCCCATGTTAAGAACCACTAAAACACCTACAGATCTGAGCACCTTCCCTGTTCAGAGGTTGATCATTGTAGCCAGATTATAGAGTAGATCAGCCTATCTCTGAATCTTCAGATGCCCATGTCTACAGCCAGGTACCTGATGTGATCAACCTTTCAGTCCAAGATGTGTCATAATATCCTAAATACTTTTCAATACTCTAAAGAGATCTTTTGCCACAGCTTTTCCTAGAGCAATGCATCTTTTGATTTCTTGACTACTTCCACAGGTGTTGAGTATAGAGCCAAGCAAAGCAAAATCTTGTACAACCTCAATCTTTTCTCCATTTATTATGAAGTTACATACTGACCCAGTAGTAAGGATTTTTGTTTCCTTGATGTTTAGTCACAACACATATTAAGGGCTATGATCTTTTATCTTCATCAGTAAATGTTTTACATCCTCTTCATTTTCAGCAGGCAGAGTTGTGTCATCTGCATAATGCAGGTTGTTAATGAGTCTTCCTTTAATCCTGATGCTGTGTTCTTTTTCATAGAGTCCAGTTTCTTGGATTATTTGCTCAGCATATAAACTGAAGAGATATGGTGAAAGCATACAATCCTGATGCACACCTTTCTCAACTTTAAACCAAACTATGTTTCCTTCTTCTATTCAAACTGCCTCCTGGTTCACATACAGATTCTTCATGAGTAAATTAGGTACTCTTTTGTTGTTGTTGTTGTTAGATGCCATCGAATCGGTATCCGACTCATAGCGACCCTCTGTACAACAGGGGAAACACTATTGTCAGTGCTTCTCTGCTGTTCATAGGGTTTTCAATGGCAGATTGATTTTTGGAAGGGGGTTGCCAGGTCGTTCTCCCAAGCCTACAGCTTCTGGTGTTCCCAGGCAGTCTCCCATCCAGGTACTGACCCGGCCCGACCCTGCTTAGCTTCCAAGATCTGATGGGATTGGATGCCACAGGGCTACTGCTGCAGGCTAGGTACTCTGGTATCTCCATTTTCCAAAGTGTTATTCATGGTTTGTTGTGATCCACACAGTCAAATGTCTTTGTATAGTCAATAAAACATAGATAGACATGTTTCTGATATTCTCTACTTTTGGCTAATATCCACCTGACATCAGCAATGATATCCCTGGTTCCCCACCCTCTTCTGAATCCCGCTTGATTTTCTGGTAATTCCCTATCTATATACTGCTGCAGTCACTTTTGAATGATCTTTCTTAAAATTTTACTTGTACGTGATATTCATGATATTGTCTGATAGTTTCCACATTCAGTTGGATCTCCTTTCTTGGGAATAGGCACAAATATGGATCTCTTCCAGTCAGTTGGCCAGGTAGCTGTTTTGCAAATCTCTTGGCATAAACATGTTAACACCTAGAGTGCTCCATCTGTTTGTTGAAACATCTCTATTGGTATGCCATCAATTCCTGGAGCCTTGTGTTTTGCCAATTCTTCAAGGCAGCTTCCACTTCAGCCTTCAATACTATTGGTTCCTCTTCATATGCAACCTCTTGAAATGGTTGGTCATCCACTAATTCTTTTTTGTATACTGAGTCTGTATATTCCTTGTATCTTCTTTTGATGTTTCCTGCATTGTTTAATATCTTTTGTGTCATGCCACAACTCGTCTGGTCTCCTATCATTTGTGTCTAATGCATTAAACCTATTCTTGAGGTGGTCTCTGAACTCAGTTGCAATATACTCAAGGTCATTCCATGGCTCTCATACACTTGTTCTAATTTTCTTCAGCTTCAGTTTGAACTTGAACTTAAGAAGTTGATGGTGTGATCCACAATCAGCACCTGGTCTTGTTTTAACATTTCATATAGAGCTTTTCCATGGTCTCTTTCCACATATGTAGTCAATTTGATTCCTGTATGCCCCATCTGGTCAAGTCCATGTGAATAGTTGCTGTTTATGTTGTTGAAAAAATGTATGTGCAATGAAAAGGTCATTTGTCTGACAAAATTCTCTCATGCAATCTCCCACTTAATTTCTGTCACCAAGACCTTATTTTCCAACTACTGAGCCTTCTTTGTTTCCAACCTTTGCATTCCAGTCACCAGTAATTATCAGTACATCTTGATTACATGTTTGATCTATTTCAGATTGCAGAAGCTGGTAGAAATCTTCCCTTTCTTCATTTGTGGTCTTAGTGGTGGGTGCACAGGTTTGAATAATAGTCATATTAGCTGGCTTTCCTTGTAGATGTATAGATATTATTCTATCACAGACAAAATTATATTTCATGACACATCTTGAGATGTCTTTTTGATGATGAATTCAACCTCATTTCTCTTTAGTTTGTCATTCCCAGCATAGTAGACCATATGATTATCTGACTCAAAGTGGCCCCTGCCAGTCCTTTCTAGTTCACTGATGCTAGGATGTCAATATTTATGCGCTCCATTTCTCTTTTAATGATTTCTAATTTTCCTAGATTCATACTATGTACATTCCATGTTCCAATTATTAATGGATGTTTACAGTTGTTTCTCCCCATTTTGAGTCATGCCACATAAGTAGATGGAGGTCCCTTGGGCTTTACTCCATTTCCATCATCAAGGTAGTCTCTACTTTTGGAGGCAACTCTTCCCCAGTAGTCTTTTGAATGCCTTCCAACCTGGGAGGGCTCATTTTCTGGCACTATATCTGACAGTGTTTCTTTGCTATTTATAGGGTTTTCAGTGGCTTGTTGTTTCCAGAATGGTTCGCCAGTGCCTACTCCCTAGTCTATCTTAGTCTGGAAGCTTAGCTGAAAACTCTCCACCATCGGTGACCCTGCTGGTATATGAGATACTGGTGGCATAGCTTTCAGCCTCATAGCACTACACAAGCCCCCACAGTGCAGCAAACTGACAGGCATGTGTGGGGACTTGTACCTAGAGGTCCAGTAATCAGAGATGAACTAATTTTGTTCAGCATGCTTCCTGCCTACTTGAGACTTTCATGCCAATTCCACTGCCAATTCCAGTGAGCAACTGTTATTGCTCATTGAATACAAGTTTGGCCATTTATCTCATTTTAAAAGGTCTTTTCTTGTGAACATCCACATGTGTGAAATTTATTTGTTCCTTTCAGGCAGAAGCTGCTACCATACTCCTTGTCCTGCACAAAGGATCTCTTAATAATCTAGTCATTTAATTGACATTTCCCTGACCAGATGGGTAGGCCATGGACAATGTCCCCTGAATTGGTAGCACTGTGGTAAGGTGCCATGGCATGTGTGATTTACATGGCCATATGTACAGTACATAATTTGGTGTGCAGCCCATGCAATCTATCAGAAGATGATATCTGCCCCCAGTAGTAGTAAAATGCCACAGTGGATATTACCTTGCTTTAGCTGTATAGTTGTTGTTGTTAGGAACCCTCAAGTCAGGTAAAATTTATAGTGACCCTAGTGCAACAGAACAAACCCTCCCTGATTCTGTGTCCCACAAACAGTCTTTTTTATGTTTAAACCCATTGTTACAAACACTATGTCAATCCATATTTGGATTGACATAGTTGACCATAGTTGAGGGTCTTCCTTTTTGTTGTTGTTGTTCACCTACTACTCTCCCAATTTATGTTTAAACCCATTGTTACAAACACTATGTCAATCCATATTTGGATTGACATAGTTGACCATAGTTGAGGGTCTTCCTTTTTGTTGTTGTTGTTCACCTACTACTCTCCCAAACATAATGTCCTTCTCTAGGGATTGCTCCCTCCTGACTACTTGTCCAAAATACATAAGACCCAGTCTAGCCATCCTTGCTTCCAAAGACCATTCTGGTTTCACCTCTTCTAGGGCAGATCTGTTGTTTCTTTTGGCAGTCCATGGTATATTCAAAATTCATCTCCAGCACTGTAATTCAAAAACATTAATTCTTCTCCTGTCTCCATTTATTCATTGTCTAGTTTTCACAAGCATATAATGCATCCGAAAATACAATAGCATGAGTCAGGTGCACCTTTGTCTTTAATGTGACATCTTTACTTTTCTTACTTCCTTTATTGGTAAATGTTGGTGGGGTACAGAGTAATAAAGCATTTGGTTTTCCATTATGCAACTATTGCATCACTTTTTGTTACACTTTCATCAACTTAACCAAGTTTATGGAACCTTTTGACTAATAAGTAGTAAAACTTGTATGCGTATTTGGGTTATATACCCCTATTTTTCCCATGTACTCATGAAGTTGCACCACTTACATTAAGATTATCCTCTCCCCCTTTATCTCTTTGGATTGTTTTACTTTTCAATACTATAAAGAGATCTTTTGCAACAGCTTTTCCCAGTGAAATGCGTCTTTTGATTTCTTGACTGCTACTTTGGTGGGTTTTGATTGTAGAACCAAGTAAAACAAACTCTTGGACATCCTCAGTCTTTTCTCCATTTATCGTAAAGGTGCATACTGATGTAGTTCTAAGAATTTTTGCTTTTTTTGTGTGGTACTGGGGGTTGAACCCCAGGGCCTCACACTTGCATGCTTTGCAAGTGCTGGACCACTGAGCTGCACCTCCAGCTCATTTTTTTTTTACTTTTGAGACAGGGTCTCTCTAAATTACATAGACTGCCTCTCGTCTTGAACTTGAGATCCTCCTGCCTCCACCTCCCATGCCGCTGAGATTACAGGTGTGTGCCACCATGCCCAGCTCAGAATTTTTGCTTTTTTGATGTTAATATGCAATCCATACTGAAGGCAGTATTCTTTGATCTTCATCAGTAAGTGTTTCAAATCCTTTCAGTTCCAGCAAGCAAGGTGTGTTATCTGCATAATTCAGGTTCTTAGTGAGTCTTCCTCCAATCATGATGTCATGTTCTTCTTCATAAAGTCTAGCTTCTCAGACTATTTTCTCAGCATCGAGATTGAAGAGGTATGGTGAAAGGATACAATCCTGACACACATACTTCTTGCCTTACAGCAGGTAGTATTTCCTTGTTCTGTTTGAATGACTGCCACTTGGTCCATATACAGATTCCTTATAAGTACAATTAAGTGATCTGGTATTTCCATTTTTTGAAATGTTATCCATAATTTTTTATGATATACACAGTCAAATGCCCTTGCATAGTCATTAGAACATTTTCCTGGTATTTTCTGCTTTCAGGTAATATTCATCTGACATCAGCAGTGATGTCCCTGGTTCCATGCCTTCTTCTGAATCCTAGTTGATTTTCCAGCAGTTGACTAACTATATAGTGCTGCAGTTACTTTTGAAAATAGTTGTATAGAACAATCAGTAAACCCTGCCATACCACTATGGTTTGCCAATGGGTTGAGTATGTACCCCAAAGGTGTGTGTGATGGAAGCCAGGTCCTCATTTTGGCAATTTTGGTAAGTAATGGACCTTCTAAAAGATGAGGCCTTGTGAAAGATGATTAAGTTATTGAGGGCTCTGCCTTCAGAAGGGATCAATGATGGTATGGAACGAATTAGTTCTCATGAGATTATGTTGTTAGGAAGTATATTCACTCCACCTGCTCCCACTGTGATTCCATCTACCATGTTATGACATAGCCAAGAATGCTCTCACAAGTGGCTGAGTGGTGTCACCCAGTCCTAAACTTTTGTCATACAAAACTGTGACCTAAATGAACCTCTTTTCCTTATCAGTTCCCAGCTTTAGATATTTTGTTATAGTAACAGACGAAAAGGACTAATACATCCACAGTATGCATGGTTATCCATACAGCCACAGGAGGGGTCAAAGCATCTCCTATATTTTTTTCAGTCCTTTCTTGTAAGCTGGATATTTTTTGTGGAGAATACTGATCCTGTGGAGTCCTGGTTGGACCCCATTTTGGATTTTGATCATTTGATGATTGAACTATATTAAGTCCATCTACTTTTACTGATTATCGTACATCTCACTCAGTGAGAATGAGTGGTTTAGGTCCAGCATCCTATGTGGTACACTGGCCATGAAATACTCAATCTCCACAGTCTTCAGTAGCAAAGAACAAGTTGCTGTTTGAAAGCCATGTATCAAGTAGATGTCAGACAATTTACAATTCCAAAATCCAAGAGACTTTCATACCTATGGGTTAGTTTGCTGTCATAGACTCCAATCAGCTTTAACAGAGGTTTAGAACAACTGCAATTCAATGGGGCTAACAGATTCCAAAGGTCTCAAAAACGTCTCAGTTGTAGAGCTTCATCGATCTGAGACTTAGCTGTTCAAATGGCTTCTAAGACTTGCTGCTGCAAAGAGCCTCATTTAAAATTAGTGTCCTTGCCTAACTAAGGTGCCTAAAAAAATACCCAGGTGAAATATGTGGTATCATAAGTTCTCAAAGAAACACACTTGTTGCCTGGGCTCATTTTTATTAATGGACTCCACCTAGGTGAGCAGTATTTGTTTGACTATATCTGGGATACTACTTTGCCTTCCCAATCAAGTGACCCTATCAATAGCACTTGCTGTGTTTGACCCTGGGCTTTAGTCATTGCATCAACAGCTAAGTGCAGTGCCTCAACATGCTCTACCATCAGGATATTATCAGTGTCACAGCCTAATAAAACTTCTGGGGGTGCTTGGACTTACTGGAGGTCAAACCTTTACATACTGGTGACATATTGCATGGAAATTGATACATCTTTGAAGAGGCATAAAAAAATGTGATATAGGTAGCTTCATGTGAATGAAAAATTGGTCCTAACCTTCACCTCACAAAAGGGTTGAGAAAAAGACAACAATGTGCCATTCTCTAGTATGGGCCATCTGTGTTTCAATAGCTGGCACTCACAGGTCAAGAAAATTCATCTTGACATAGTTGAATGTCATCTCCCACGCCCTAAAGGTCTTCTTGATCAGCCAAATCAGAATGTCAAATTGTGATATGACAAAGTGGTGAGAAGCACTCCTGATTCCACAAGCTCCAAATTAACAGAGTTTGTACTTTTCCACACTGGTGATTTGGTATTGTTTCTGTTGAACAAAGTGCTGCGTTTGGGAAATTCTGGAGACACGACAGGATACAGGTGGCCCACTACATTAGCTTGAATCTCTTTTTATTGGAGTGCATACACTTTGAGGCAGCACTGGCGTTTAGTACTAAATGTGGCCAAAATGTCAATGCCTGTTACACACTTAGTGGTGGAACCACAGTCACCATCGGGTAGATGTCCTATGGGGTCCTCACAAGCACATGAGCATCGGCTTGTGTAGCTTTTAGATTTAAGAATATATGGTATATGGAAAGAATTGAAGACTCTGTAGTCTTTCAAACCCTCCTCTGGTTTTTAATAACACAGATTAAAACCTGGACTCCTAAGGTAGTTGGGCTTCTACGATCACTATTTGGTTGGCAGAGGTCCTCAGTAGTAACTCCATCTATCTGTTTTGTTTATACCTGGTTTGAACAACTATAGCCACATTGCAGATCAGGTGGGTGTAGAAGCTGCTGCCTTTTGTAGTTTCCTTGACTGTATTTTCCGATTTGGGGGTTTTTGCCAAGATTGTTGCCATCATTTTGTCTTATTCCCTGTTTCTTTTTCTTAGAGAGATGTTATATTGGAACTTTCCCAACATCTTACCCCCTGACATGCCAAAGGAGAGTAGGAGAGACAAAGGGCTCATGCACTGAGGGGGTCCATCTAACACAGTTTAGGATAGGCTCATTTCATTTGTGTTCTTTATAATTCAAGGGTGTATGGGCCAAGTGTCTTCAACTTTAGCACAGAGGGCATTGACACTCTCTTGAATAGTCTACCTGGGAGTTTTACTCTTAAGAAAATCTTCCAGTATTGGCTATATCTATCTCATATTTCTACCCATCTAGAACAATAGTGGAATCACTTTTTCGATGTCTTGGTCCTATTAGTTATCTTATAGTGATAAGGGGTCAGTGATTAGATTTTCCAGATTGTACCACTTCAACCCTGGCATTTGGGCCTGCAAGGCCTTCTCATCAAATGAGTGCATACACCATTTAACTTTTTAATTTCCCCCTCAGGAAATGACCTCATTTCCATAGTCTTATTTTTAGTAATACCTTTGGTGAGTCAGTGCTACATGAAAACAGATTATATTTGAGGCCTCCAAATTACAAGACTCTCTGGAGCTCCCTGCAAAGGGACCCTTATTTTTTTCTTTCAGCATTATCTTATACCTCTGGGATACTACGACCTCTGAGGGTTGGGGGTGGAGTATATGGATAACCAAGAACCAGGGTCTATTTCCCCTACATTTTTTAGGCCCTGTCTCTTGTATCCTAGCCCTCATCCATAGTACCAGTTCATATCTACTGATAAGGAGATTATCTACATCCCAGTTTCCCCATGAGACAGAGGGTGGCCAGTAACTCACTCCACTTATCCATCCCCAGGGAGCCTGTACCACCCTGGGGCAATGTGATTAGCAAATGTTTGTGTTTCCACCATGCTGTGGTATACCAATTCTGACCTTGCTCACTGCACCAGTGGTCAAGCAGAATACTATACAACTATACAAAGATTGTCAGGTCAAGGGAAGAAGTCCCACTACTTACTTGGAAGATAGTAAAGATTGTCACCATGCCATCCACCAGGACAAGATGTCCCTATACTTCTGCTCATTGCACAACAGCATCAGAGTTAACCTGGAAAAACAGCATAGTCAAGCACTGAATGGAGAAGTGCTTTACTTCTACAGAGAAGAGACAGAGTAAGATTAGCTTCAGTACTGGGCATTGGTCCCCCATAGCCAGCAGATTCCTTCCTCCCAACAGCTAATGCAAGACAATTGCCCTGCAATGGTATGACTCGGATCCTGGCCTTTCACTGGTGGTGTCTGAAATATCAAAAGCTGGGGCATGCCTATTAATGTGTGTGCAAAGGAGACCACATTAGTATCACACAGGAAAAGATTTTCCCACATAGGTGATAAGCCTGTACAGGTTGTAAGGGCTCTTTTTCTCTTGGTAAGGAAGTGTTCCAGACTCAAGACCCATTTTTCAGTAGCCTACAATGGTTGAAAGTCTCAGCACATGAGACAGCTTTTCCCAATAATTAACATATACAAAACTTTTCAATGAATCTTTTTCAGGTATTTTAGGGAGTTTCTAAAATGATCAAGTTGCAAAATAAGTTGCATATAAAGTTGCATATAAATCACTAGGTAAGAAAAGACTCAGACATCCATTCCTGGTTTTGCCGTTACCTCTAATATATGCTCACGATGTCTGTTTGGAAAGAGAATTGTGTTATTTTTTAATCTATTGATACTGTTTATTACTTATTAATAGTGTTTCTTATGGTGGATATTTAGAAAATAAAAGCACACCTCACCTCATTAGAATCCCTCCTATACTGAAACTGTTTTATAAAAAGAAAATATAAGTCTAACAGGTGGGACTAAATTGTGGCAAGATGAAAGGCGGAAAACCATCGTTTGAATTCTATCATGTTGCTCATGTGAAGAGAAGGAGGAACTTATAAAGCAAAGCAGGTCAGAGCAAGGGAAGCATAAATTAAAATCAGGTAAGGTTTAAGGAAAATGAAAGAGCACTTTACAAGATATTCCAAATCGAGTTATACAATGCATCCCAGGCAGAAAGCCAAGCAGAAAATCAATGAAAACTGGATATGGTCAAGGTAGATTCAAGGATGGAAAAATATAGAAAAGAGTAAATGTTTAATGGTGATTTTTACTGAAGACATGAATGACATTTTCACTCCCAACTTTCCCTACAAGAGGAAAAGTCAGAGATATTAAATCAAATAAAGAGTAAAAAAATTGAAATAAATTATATGCGCCCAAGTAGTTTGAAATAATCTAAAGTTAAATTGTGAAAATGTTGGTCTAAATTTTAGAAAAGTAGATTAATTGCTGGATTACTTTATCTGTAAAATAAGGGTTAAAAATAGTATTCTCCTTGGGTTGTTGGGAAGACTCAATATAACCACATAAATAAGAGTACTAGAAAAGGTCATTACATGTTTTAAGTTTGCAAATAGCATAATTATTGTTGGTTACCCTCTGATTTGTAAATATAAGCATTCTAAACATGTCATATAATACAGGAAATTCAACTCCATTTTTCCATTTCAAGCAATAAATAGATAATATGGTTCGTATTTGACAATTATGCCTCTGAGGTCTAGAGTAGTTTTGTCTTTTATAAATATTTTTTATCTACATAATTCAGTCACTTGATAATTTCTGTAGTATTTTAAATTTAGACATGCCTCTTTATCAGGGTCATTTGTAATGGGAGAGAAGTGTTAGGTATTATCAGATGACACCAGGGAGGTATCAACTAAAAAAGGAGAATAATTTTGTTGACAGTGTGTAAAGATGTGATCTAAATTGTAATCATTAATTCAAAAAGACTACATATGTGTATGCACATGCATGTTTGTGTTTTAAAGCTCAGTGCTTTATTATAATTATCCATTTAAATACAATTAACTTACAACTTCTCTAGGGGCAAAGGGGGCACATATGCCAAAAAGAAGGATGGATTTCATTTTAATTTGTATTTTAACTTGCATTCATTTTATTGTTATTTGTATTTGCATTTCTCCTGTGAGTTAGTTGAGATACTTTTTTCTTCTAAAGGAGAGCAAATTCTGTCTTCTAATCAAAAATGACTATTGCCTCAATGAGTCTTTACTCTGATTCCAATCATTTGACCCCAAACTGTAGAAACATACATAGATACCCAAAAATAAGCCCAAAAGGATTAAAATCATAAGGCAAAAGGGATAAATTAAGGTTGTGATAACAATATTATTAACATCATTACTAGTATGTGTTAGATTTATTCAGTGCTTTCTGCAGACAAGATGCTCTTAGAATAGTTTTATGTACATTAACACATCTAATCCTTACAACATGCCTGGGTATAGAAGCAGTTGTTATCCTCATTTCATAGGTGAACAAATTGAGGCACAGGAGTTCTTAATGAGCCAAAGTTCTGGCAAGAACCAGATGGCACAGACAAAGATTAGCTAAAAATAATTTAATGAAGGGAATGTTTATAGCAGGGTAGGCAGGCTAAAGAGAACCAACAAAGATGATAATATGCCTAGATACTGGCATAGCTGGCACTGTTTCCTTGTGAAGCCTGAAAGAGAAAGGAGAATAAACTTACTGCAGACTGGACTACAACCTAGGAGCTGAAACCATAGAGAATCACAGGTGCTAAGAAATTGGAAAGTCAACGATGGCACAAGGAGGAAAAGTATCCCCAGCTGTCTCTCCTCTTGCCTCTGACTTAGGGCTCTTATAGGTCAAACCCACCTGGAATTCAGAGGGCAATTAGCTCATATGTCACAGTCAAGATCAGTCAGCTCTCTGGTATATCCAACAGGATACTAATAGGCAGAGAAAGGATACAATGTGATCAACCTCACCAGCCCATCATAGTTATTTGTCTTTGATCTCATAGCTAGTGAGTGTGGATGCTTGGATTAGGTGTGTGTTCTAAGAAACTGTCTCCCAAATCAGCCATATCACAAGGAACATTTTGACAGTTTGAGCCAAAAATCATCTTATGCACCCTAACTTGTTCTAAGAAATTGCTGACCACAAAAAATGCTCACCTCTGAGAGAGAATAATTTAACCTCAGTTTAAGTATCCTTAAACTGCTTGTTTATACCCTGGAAGCCAAAACTACTAAATATACCTAATAACCAATGATAAGTTCCAAGAATTCCATCTTTAAAACTGTTACAGAATTCCTTTTCTTACTGTAGGACACTTTTTCACATTTCTAACACCTTTGAAGCCTTGCTAAACACAGCAGATGGGTTCATTTGGTGCAGGTTTATGAATAAGCAGTCGTTGTTAATTGTGTTTCTGAATTTTGATTTTATGGGTTTTTATCATACCTTCCCACAGTAGCTCTGTTTTAGAACCAAAAACTAGATTAGAAAGATCAAGGAACAGAATAAGGCATAGGCATATACTGTGCTTGCCAATTATGGGTCAATTTGAATAAAAAACAATAGTAGCTACATACTATAAATCAATGAATAAAATAAGACTCAACAAATTTTTATTGAAAGTAAAAGTAAGCAAACAAGAAGAAAAATAAGTAAAAATACAAATAAGAGGAAAGGGGAACTCATCTGTATAGCAGTATTTCTTATAATAAAGGTAGAGGGAATGAAGGACTTAGAAAATCTCCACTTTGCAATCACTGCAAAAGTATGTATTATCAGTAAATACAAAACCTGGGGGCAGGAGTTATTGGATGAAGAACAAGGTATGGACATATTCTCAAAGAATATTTTCCTAAATTAATCATAAAGAAAAAAATTAAGTCAGGCATAATGGCACACCCTAGTAATTCCAGCCCTCAGGAAGCTGAGTCAGGATGATTGCCAGTTCATGGCCAGCCTGAGCTACAGATGGAGACCCTGTTTCAAAAAAAAGTTTGGGGCTATATTAACCATAAAGTGGATACACACACCACCTTAACAAAGCTACCATTACTACTTGGGGCAAATGGACATGATGTGCCTTGGGAAATGATACCTCTGATAATTCAGTTTGACTTCTGTATTATATCAAACAGGAATGCTTAACCTAAATGCAGAACCTGACAGAGTGATCAAATAAAAACTGAGAGCATTAAACTAAAAAAATTACAAAAATAAATAATGCATTTGAAAACAAAAGAAACATTGACATGTGTAAATCAGTCCTACGGCTAATTGTAAAGAAAAAAATAGACCATCCACTTGCAACTGTAATTAATATCACAGAAGAAAACACTAAAAATTAAAAAGTAAAACTGAAATTAAGGAAATAAGCATAGGAAAAAGATATTATAAATTATCATTTTCACCATAATTATAATAATTATGAGACTTGAAAATCTAGGTGAAATTTATGATTTTATAGGAAAACCCAAGTATTCATTCAAAAGAGAGAGAAGTTAAAAACAGACCAATAAATTTGTAGGAAAGTGAATATTTTATAAAAGTTTTAGATGGTGTCAGACTTGAATTCCTTTGCACATTTAACATAGCTTAATTTATGTCCTATATAGAACATAGGGAAGTAGAAAATTTCATTACTTGAGACAAATCAGAATTACATAAAGCCTTACAATGAAATATTTGGAGATTTATGTTGATGAGTGTTAATGTCATAAATAAAATGTGTACTTCATCTCAGAAATGCAAAAGTAGCTAATATTAGATTATTAATAACTAAAAGAAGAAAAAAATGACCAACTAAAATGATACTCCCAAATAGCCAGACCAACTGCAATAGTAAGCCAGACTTTTAAAAAGCATAATTGCATATTTGTTGGCAAATTATTGACAACATTTAATAAATTGGAATCTCCAAAAGCAACATAATGCACAATAATAAATCAAGAAGTCAAAGAAAAGAAAAAAGGAAATATTTTATACATGTAAATTAGGTTTCGTATTTATATAATGCTTGTTGATCAATTCTCTTTCAGTAAATTCTTTAAAAGTTATTATGAATAAAGCAGAAAAACAGAAATATTTCTAAATTTTTATATATAATGGCCTATATAAGTGCTCAGTATGTGGCTGATTAAAATTTTCAGAATAAAGAATATGATTCTATAGTTGTTTTCCATATGCTGTGACAGTGTTAATATATGTAGCAGCTCAATAGGTGTACACATTTGCCATTAAAATTTCATTTCTTATAATATTTACAGTATCCACCCCATTTGTTCCTTTATTTAGTGTTTTACAATGTGATATATTGAAAAGCCAACAATATCAACAAATAACCAATCAACCATTATATAAACAAAGGATGCTATTAAAAATTAGTTTTTAAAAGCAAATATACTGAAATATACCACCACAACCAAAACACTTTCTTACATGTTTCTTGTATTTTTCTCTATTGTTTACTTAGAATGTGAATTTTCAAATCAATAGTCAATAGTACTAAACAAACAAAAGCATATAGCTATGTAAGTCTACATTATCTAAAAAAGTGACAAGTCACAGGCTGCCTTTGTCCTCCAATTTGTGATCCTCCTGCCTCCACTTTCAGAGTTTCTGGGATTATAGTCCTGTACCACTGCACCAGCCTCTATCCTTGGATTTCAATAGTGGAAATACCAGACCTTTTTTTTGGCCATTGACATAATCCTGATGTGAAGGGACCCAGAGTATGTAGCAAACAGCAGTAAAGTTTGTTTTTCTGGCAAATAGCTGTAAAGTCTGTATCTTGGGATGGATTAGCTTTAAAATGCATACTCTATATTCCATATCAAAGCAGGATATTAAGGTGTTTATATTTCAACATTTTCCCATTCTTCTAATACTTTAATAAATGACTTAAGTAATTATTTTAAATAAGTTGTAAAGAAGACAATATTCTAATTTACTACTTTTCCAAAGCCCTTGTCAAGTTTTGTATCAAATATAATACCAGATTGGCTTTATTTGATGGCTTAGTGTTTTATCAAAACATTTTTTCCCATACCTGTCATTGTTTCCTGGATTTTCCTCAGTAACGGGAATTTCACATTTTATGGCTAATTTCTATAAGGAGTGACAGGGTTAAGACTTCTCCAAATCAATCTCATTGTGGCTGTAATTGAATTTTTCCTGAGTACAAAGCAAGTGTTAGGTAACAATTATCACTATACCAAAGGAATCATAGCATTTTGTTTAACTCTTAGATGCCTGCTTCTATGATGTAAGGAGAGCTTAGTTAATAATGAATTATGATGTAAAGTCTCCTGCTTCACTTGACAATTCCTTTAAAAATGAACTATACACTTGGGTCTTACATTAAATAGTTTTCTTAAACTTGGCACATATATAAATTGTTTTTAATGTGCTAGGAGTGCATAATTTAATTGCCCAATATATTAAGAAAAGAAAAAGAAGGAAAGAGAGGAAAAGGAAGGAGGGAGGGAGGAACAAAGGAAGGGAGGAAAGGAGGAAGGGAGGGACGGAGGGAGGGAGGGACGGAGGAAGGAAAGAAGGCAGGTAGGCAGACAAACTGGGTGCACTGGCACATGCCTGTAATCCTAGCAACTGGGAGATGGAAGCAAGAGGATTGCAAGTTCAAGGCCAGAGGCCTTGCTTGCACAGTTTAGCAAGACCTTGACTCAAAATGTAATAGTAAAATATGGCCTGCAGATGCAGGCCAGTGGTAGAGCATTTGCAAAGTGTGTGCAAGGCTATGGATTCAATTCTCAAGCACAGAAAAATAAAACAATATATATTTATGTTAATCATAGAAAAATAAAAATTAGTTATATTTTTATTTATTATTTATTAATAAATATAATCATTACTCATCGCAGTCCACACATATATATTGAAATATTTTAGGACTGATTTGCTTCTAAACCATTCTGTTCTCCAGCTGAACACTGTAAATACAAATATAACCCCTAAAAATTATTTCTCTGAATGTCAGTAAGGAAAATGATTATGCATTGGTTTCTAATAAGTATATAGGGTGTAATTAGAAATTTACATTCTAACTTTATCACAGACTTCCTCTTTATATTGGGAAAATCACTACTTTTTTTCCACTCAGTTTTCTAAATTTGAAATGATTATATTCACTTATTTAACATAATCTTTTAAAAATTGCCAGTTGATTCTCTTATAAAATTTTTCTCAGTGCTTACAAACCAGAGCGTTTCTTGGATCATCGATTCTACAAACTCTGCCTTTATTAAGATGGGAACTTAAGGTTTATTCTATCAAACTTCAGTTTCTCTTAAAATCTTCATAATTCCCATTGGCTGGAAAAATTTCTGTTCCTGTTCAAGATCTGTGTGTGTGTGTGTGTGTGTGTGTGTGTGTGTGTGTGTGTTATGTATTAGGCCACGTATTTGTCCTATTCAAGGAATATATGACCAGATGCAAGCATATCCTTTAATTATTATGTAAGCTAGCCCTTTGACACTTAGGTAAGGACAAAGGAGAAAAAAAAAAAAACACTTTAAATGCCCTGAGAACTAAAAAGCATTGCTTTGCCTAGAACCACTACAAAAAGTAATAAATCTGGGATACTTCATTTACCTTGAAATGGGAAGGATCTTTTCATATTAAAAAGCTTACTAGAATGCCTGAAGCAGACACCTGAGAAGGGTAATGAGTACTTTTGTTTATTTGTATCTAAACGGAAGTTTTAAGAGTGCCAAATGTCTAACAGCTTTAGACTTATGCAGAAGTCAGAGAAGATGATGTGCATAATGTAAAATGTATTTGTATGATTTGAAGTTTTTAACAAAATTATGTATATGGTTTTACATTTTTTCTAGTTTAGGGGAAGCTTATTTCAGGATTTTTTTCTCTTCTTAATAAGTTTCCAAATCACATAGAGTTTTCTTGAAACCAAAAGCAGAAATGATCATTTGACTTTGCTACAGTTATGTGTAGGTTAGAAAAAAGAAAAGCTTTTATACACCATATTTCATCAGGAACACATGGTCTTTAGGGAACAGCATTGTTGAGCTGAACCTAGTCAATAATAGATTACATGTCCTTGTTTAATTTATTAGCCACCTGTTTCATTCTAGTAGGATAATAGAAAAATTAGGATTCTATCACCACATATGCAACATTTTGTAGTCTGAATGTTCAGAGGAATATTTCAAATGAGATAAAACCTCAGGAGTTTAAATTAAGGACTGGAGTTTAAATTAAGGACTAGCAAACTTTCATAATGTTTTAAGAAGATTAGATATAAATTTTACTTTGTTTTTCTTATTTTATCATAATTTAGAATTTTTGCAAATATCTAAAATAAATTAAGAAAAATCACACTAAAATGCCTTAGATCTTGGGTTGGTTTAACACCAATAGAAAAACAATATTTGAAATTTCATTTTGTTGGCCTCAATTCAAGATCACTGTGAATTGCAACAGTAATTATAACTTTAATGAAGAAAAAATTGTCTAGGGGTGTCCTAGAGAAAAGTCATTATCTTTATCGGACATTACTCTTGGCTTTTGTATAAAAAAGTACTCACAACCAGCCCCAATCACTCAAAGTGTATCCACCCTGCAATAATCACTTTCACTTTCCCTCCATAAAACATGAACACATTTTCACACACATAGCAAGCAATGGATCAACCTTAGTAAATCATAGGCATGTGTACAATGGCATGTCAAGTGACAGGCATGTTACAAGAGCTTTTGATACCCCATTCTGCAGCTGTACGTACCAAAAGACCTGTTGTCCTTCAGTCTGAACTATTTTATGAAGTGCTCTCTGAAGTGAATTTGCATTATCTTGGCCTAACAAAGCAACAGGGTACAGGATAAGAAGGCCAGTACATTTGGAACTAGTTTATCATTGAGAGCTCTGCACCAGCAGGCTTGAAGTGTGACCTTGCATTTTTTAAGGCATGATAAAAAGAAATTAAATATATATTAAATTAAATATATGTTTAATTGATATATTTATTTATATATTTAAAATATAAATATATATTTATAAACATATATAAAATATATATAATTAAATATATATGTGTATATATCCATATATATTATATGTGTATATATCTATATACATGTGTATATATATCCATATATATTATATGTGTATATATCCATATATCCAGATAGATAGATAGATAGATAGATAGATAGATAGATAGATAGATAATGTGCGGCTGGGATTTAGCTCAGTTGGTAGAGCACTGCTCTGCAGTCTCTGAGGCCCCGAGTTAGACTCCCAGCACTGCAAAATGGGAGAAGGGCGTGGCAACCCACTCCCCAGGCAATCCCGAAACAGCCATTGAAAACCCTGTGAGGGTCGCTAGGAGTCGGACTCAACTCGACGGCACCTAATAACATATATATATATAACCAGTAATGCCACCTCTGCAAATTTACTCTGGCATTTAGGATTTGTCTAATGAGATTCTCAGTGAGACATCCCTGAAATGATGTGCTCCTTTCAACAAGCCCCACTGAAAACACAGTGCTTCTGGGAGGTTATGACTCCTGGGCACGCTTAAGGTCTGAAAATTAAGCTATCCTTCCCAGCCTTTGAAATTCTAGTTGCCAGCTACTGCTGCTCCAAACAGTAACCCCTAGAACAGCTTCCAGTTCTAGCAATGACCAGTCGTCTATCTTATACTACTACTTTGAGATTATCAATTCTTGTCAGGCTATGTAAGAACAGAAATGGCAAATGCAAGGCAGGAAGCATGTTCTAATCCTAAATGTTGACTGTTTTCTCTCTCTATTCCACAAAGCAGAATGTTCTTGCTATTTCAAAAATGCCATCTTCTATAATTTAGTTCAAAGATTACTATGAGGAGCCAGATGTGGTGGAGCACTCCTATAATCCTACTACTTGAGAGAAATAGGATTGCAAATTCAAGGCCAGTGCAGCCTGTGCAAATTAACAAGGTCTTGCCTCAAAATAAAAAAAATTTTATAGGGGCTAAGGGTGCAGCTCAGTGATAGATTGCTTCCCTAGCATTCCTGAGGCCCTGGTTCCAACCTCTAAGCATAGCCAAAAATAATGAACAAACAAACAAGCTACTACAAATTCAACATACTGACTAGCCAGATTTAATTAGTTTTTTGATTCTTAACTACTTAATATCAATTAATTTACTTTGAAAACCCATAGTCCTCACTGTCAGACAATATTCAAATGACTTTACAAATACACCCTCATTTATTTCTCACGATAATACTATGAAATGCTTATTATTTTTCCTAATCTATAAAGAAACTGAGGCAGAAAAAGAATAGTTTGTCCATCACAGTCAAACAGCTTGTAAATGTATGAACCAGATTTCAAACCAGTTTGGCTCCAGAGTCTGTGCTTTTAGCCGTTTTCAATACTGTGCTTTTATATTGCTGTAAACTAACTTGCTTATATTTTTCCCTGATAAGTATTACATGATTAACAAGTATATATCAAATAATTAAAAGTTTTTATATGAATGTCTTTCCTCTTACCATCTTTGTTTAGATGGTTAATAGTTTAAGACATTGGCCAAAAAATAATTTAGGATTTTGATTAATGTTAATTTAAATATTTATACTATAAATCTGATTTTTCTCCTGTAATACTTAGAGATCACTCAACCATGCAGCAGTGATCCTCAGCCTCTGTCTCCTGAGCTGAGATTATAGGCATGCACCATCATGCCTGGCTTACTACCAACTTTTACTTCCATTTGCCAGTTAACGAATTTTTAAAAAGAGAAGTATTAACTACTTTTCTTGCTTTCAAGTTCATGTTAAAATTTAAGTGGTTGTCTGACACATAGGCATCAAGATTTTGCTCAGTTAAGGTCATAATTCCTTTCTAATATTTCAGAATAAGAACTATTGATAATTTGGGGCTTATTTTGTCAATGCCATGTACAATTTAATGATTATCTTCTCAGAGATGATATTCTGCTTTTATTTTAAAATGTTTTATTCTGAAAAAAGTCTAAAGGTAGAAAAAGGAATAACTCTTGTCATAATAAAATATTAAAAACAAAGAGTAGTACATGTTCCTAAACTACTGTGTATTATTATGTCCACAGAGATTTTCTTAAGCACTGATATTTTTACCTAAAGATTTTTTTAAGTAATGATATTTTTAACTGTAGGCAATTCTTTTTAGTAGCTGTCACTGTCAAAAATGGCATCTATCTTTAAATGGTGTATCTTGTCTTTGTGTAGGAAAGTGTAATATCTAGTGGCTTATGACATTAATTATAGGTACCAACATTTTAAAAAATGTCAGAAATGGTATCACATTTGCTTGTCTATATAATATTTCTGATTAGTAGACAGTTTGATCTTTGCTTGGGAAATTAAAGACTCAAGCAAGTCCTACTGGCCTATATATTTTTTCACAGAATATGTTAACTTTCCCATTGAAAAGAATAAGATAATATGGTTTAATGTTTTCTGTACTCAATGGAAATATTATTAATTTCAGGTAGAAACCATATTATAGACTTGGATAAAGTAAGCATTCACTCAATATACCTTTTTATTAGCTATATATTCAAAATTATATGGTTGGCTTTTCCAGAAAATAATCATATAGAATGAAAAGTTATGATTCTTATGTGATAAAAACAATGACTTCCATATAATCCAATGTTGAGGTGAATGAAATCTTCTCTCAAGTAATAAAACTAAGAGATGAAAGATTGAAGAAAATTCTAATGTCAAAAAATGTTAGTTCACTTTAAAGAACTAGAATCATTTCATACTGAAATACTTAAAAAAAGATAACTTAAAAGACTTTTATGTTGGTAAGCCAAAAGTTATGAAGATAATTTTCTCTGAAATAATTTAGAATTTTAATGCAATCCTAATCCAAACCCAAGGGGAACAATATTTAAAATATAAAAATTCATTGTGAAATCCTCCTGCAATGTTCTCAGGGTGGGGGGCTAATTAAAAAGATAAAAATGCAAGAATTAACTCACCATTTCAGAATAGAAGAAATTCAAACAAAGTGTTAAATAGTGTCTTACTCAGGGTTCTCCAAAAAGACAGAACCGTTAGAATACAGATGTAAGTGTAGATCTAGGTAAAGATATGCATATAGATATATGAGAGGGAGTTTATAAGGGAAATTTGTTCTCACAATTGTGGAGAACGAGAAGCACCACTGCAGGCCATCTTTAAGATGGAGACCCTAGGATGCCAGTAGCTTGGATAGGTCCACATCTGAAATCCTCAGAACCAAGGAAGTTGACGCTGTAACTTTCGTTCTAAAGGCAAAGGCCTGAGAACCTGGAGAGCCACTGGTATTGGTCCCGGAGCCCAAAGACTGAAGGACCAGGAGTTCAAGTGTCCAAGGAAAAGAATATCATATCTCAAGTTCAGGATGGAGAGAAAAAAGAAGTGGCCTTTTCTCTGCCTTTTTGTACTATTCAGGCCACAGCAGATTGAAAGATGTCTGCTTTAGTTGAGAGAAAATCTTCCTCAATCAGTGCAATGACTAACATTATGATCTTCTCTGGAAATACTCTCAGAAATAGTGCTTTACTAGATCTCTAGGTATTTGTTAATGTAGTCAAGTAGACCCCCCAAACTATCACAAACAGAAAATGTCTTGCTTAATGAAAACAAAATCTCTATTCCCATTATTTTATAAATATTTAATGAAGAACAAATAAAGTATTACAAAGTAACAGAAAGGTTCATACTAGTTATAATATGTTTTAACAATCTATCAGTGATTCTGGAATGATCATGTGAGATAACCACCTTGTACTTTTTGCTTAAACAAATTTAAGTGGATTACTGTGTTGGTTAATTTTATGTTTCAGTTTGACTAGACTATAGTGCTCAGTTGTTTGGCCAAACACCAGTCTAGACATTGCCATGAAAGCATTTTTGTAGGTGTGATAAATGTATAAGTTGGTAGACTCTAAATAAAGGAGATTGCCTTTTATAACATGGATTGGCCTCATCTAATTAGCTGAAGGCCTTTAAAGAAAAGACCCAAGTTTGTTGAAAAAGGGCTACTTCATAGGGCTGTGACATGGAAAACTTGCCTGAGTTTCCAGATTGTTGCCCTGAAAAATTTATACTCAGACTGCAATATCAGTTCTTCCTTGAGTTTCCAGGATGCTGTCCTGCTCTACATACTTTTAGACTTCCCACCCCACAATCAGCCTGCAACTGTAGCACTGTGGCCTCGGATCCCACCAGATCTCTGAAGTTAAGAAGGGTTGAACCTGCTTAGTACTTGGATGAGAGACCACCTAGGAACACCACCTGGGAACACCAAATACTGTAGGCTTGGGAGAAGGACCCAGCAACCCACTCCCAAAAATCAATCTGCCATTGAAAACCCTATGAACAGCAGAGAAGCACTGACAATAGTGTTTCGCCTATTGTACATAGGATCTCTATAACTTGGATACCCATTCGATGGCACCTAACAACAACAACAACAACCCCACAATCATATAAGCAGGTTTCTTTTTTTCTAATTTACATTAATTTTTAAGTGAAATATAACATAAAGTTTTACCTATTAATGGTGTAACCTGATGTTTGGACATTGATCATTCCAGAATCACCGATTGTTGTTGTTGTTATTGTTGTTAGGTGCCATCGAGTCGGTATCCGACTCATAGCAACCCTCTGTACAACAGGGAATCACCGATAGATTGTTAAAACATATTATAACTAATACAAACCTTTCTGTTAATTTGTAATACTTTATTTGTTCTACATTAAATACTTATAAAATAATGGGAATGTATACATGTGTATATATATGTATATATATACATACATACATACATATATATATATACACACACATACATATGTATATATATTTGTTGTTGTGGGTGCCATTGAGTCGGTATCCAAGTATATCATAGTATTCAAGTCAGATTAAACATATCTATCTCCTCAGTTATTATTTCTTTATGGTAAAACTTTCAAAATTCTTTCTTCTAGATTTTTAAAATGTACAGTTCATTATTTTCTTTAGTAACCCTACTAGGCTAAACCCTACCAGAAGTTATCTAGTTGTAAAATAATTTCCATTAATCAACCTTTCCAAATCCCTCCCTCCCCTTGTTTTCTCCATCCTCTGGTAACTACATTCTGCTCTCCACTTCTGATATCAGCCTTTTTATATTCCACATGTAATTGAGATCATATGGCACTGTCTTTCTGCACCTGGCTTATTTCATTTAACATAATGATTTCTAATTCTATCCAGGTCATTGCAAATAACAGGGTTTTATTCATTTTATGGGTGAATAGTAGTATTCCATTGTATACATGTACCATATTTTCTTTATTCACTTATCAATTGATGGACCCTTAGGTTGTTTCCATTTCTAAGATATTATGAATAGTGCTGCAATAAACATGGGAGTGTAGATGTCTCTTTGAAATACTATGTTTATTTCCTTTGCGTATATATTTAGCTGTAGGATTGCTTGATCATATAATAGTTTCATTTTTATTTTTTAAGACCCCTCCATACTGCTTTTTATAATGGCTATACTAATTTATATTCCCACTGGTGGTAAGCAAGGGTTTCTTTTTCTCCAGGTCTTTGCCAGTGTTTGTTATCTTTAGTCCTTTTGGTAATAGCCATTCCTACTGGAGTGAGATTTTGATTTTCATTTTCTTGAGGATTAGTAATGTTGAACAGTTTGTCATGTACCTGTTGGTCATTTGTATATCTCGTTTTAAGAAATTACTATTTACATCAATTGTCCTTTTTAGAAATTGGGTTATTTAGTTTGTTGCTGGCAGATTTTCTGAGTTCTTTCTGTTTTCTGAATGTCAGCACTTTGTAAGATGTAGAGTTTGCAAATAAATTTTTTTCTATTCTGTAGGTTGTCTCATTATATTTATTGTTTCCTTTGCTGTGCAAATGATTTTGAGTTTGCTATAATCTCTTTTGTTTATGGTTTTTCCTTTTGTTCCTGTGCTTATAAGGCCTTATTTTTTTAAAAAAATTCCAAACTCCTGAACATTTCTCCTACATTTCCTTCTAATAACTTAATAGTTTCAAATATATTTAAGTCTTTAATCCATTGTGAGTTAATTTTTGTAGCTGCTGAAAAATAGGATTCTTCTGCATGTGGATATCCAAATTTACCAATGCCAGTTGTTGCAAAGATTGTCTTTTCTTCAATATATATTCTTAACATTTTTGTGAAAAATCAGTAGATGTACTGTAGAAGTATGGATTTAGGTCTGGGCTCTCAATTATGTTCCATTGGTCTATATGTCTGTTTTAATATCAAGTAATATACTATTAGGATCATTGCAACTTTGTTGTGTTTTTTGAAGTCAAATAGTGTAAAACATCCTGCGTTCTTTTTCCTTTTTTTTTTTTTTTTCTTGTTTTTTTGGATAGTCAAGGAGTTTTTGTGGTTCCGTATACATTTTAAAATTGATTTTTTTCTAGTTCTGGGAAGATTGGCATTGTTAGATAGATAGGGATTGCATTGACTCTGTTTATTGCTTTGGGTAGTATGGAGTGTGTGTGTGTGTGTGTGTGTATGTGTGTGTGTGTGTGTGTGTGTGTTGGGGATTGAACCCAGGTCTTCACAAATGCTAAGCAAGCACACCTCTATAGAGCCACACCCCCATCCAGTGTGGAAATTTTAACAATTTTGCTTCTAATCCAGGAACATGAGATGTCAAGATTGAATCATGTTGAAATAGAAAGCCTGAATGGGCCAATATTAGTAATAACATTGAACCTGTAACAAAAAAAAATCTTCCATAAAAAGTCTAAGACCAGATGACTTCCCTGCTAAATTCTATCAAACATTTAAAGAATGAATAACATCAATTCTCCATAAGTTATTCCAAAAATAAAAGAGAAAGGAACTCTTCCAAATGTATCCCATGAGTGCAGTATTACTTTGCCAAAACCAGTTAAGGAAATGACAAAAAAAAAAAAGAAAGAAAGAAAAGGAAGAAAAGAAAAGAAAACTGCAGACAATATGCTTGATGAACATAGGCTCAAAAAATCATTAACAAATACTACCTAACTGAATCCAACAGCATATTAAAAAACGCTGTTCACTGTGACCAAGGGAAATTTATCCCAGTGATGCAAGGATGGTTCAAAATATGGAAATCGGTAAACCTGATACACCAGATCCACAGAGTGAGTTGATTCTTTAAAGTCAGTACTCCTACTTCTCACCTTCTCCATTTGCTTTCTCTATATATAGAGAGATAAAAATATTGATACAGATATTACTTCTCAACTTATGATGACTTTATGTCCAAAAACCCATTGTAAATAGAAAACATCATAAATCAAAATTGTATTTGATAAACTAACCTACTGAACATCATAGCTTCCCTTGTTGTTATTGTTCTTAGGTGTCATTAAGTCGGTGTCCAACTCATAGTGACCCTACATACAACAGGTGAAACTGTATTGTTAGTGCTTCTCTGCTATTCATAGGGTTTTCAATGGCTGAAGCTTACCTTAGCCTACTTTAAATGTGCTCATAATGTTTGCATACCATTGTAACACCAAAAAACAAATTGAACCATCATAAATTGAATATCATCTGTATTTAGTGTATTATTTTGCAACAAAAAAATACATGAAATTTAAATCCAACATTTTCAAATCATTGTCACTGCAATTCTGTACCATGTGTTTCCCTTATAAATATTTATTTACTAATGGAAACTAATAAATTTTAAAAATAGTCTCAATACTAAATAATAATTAAATATAGAAATTAATGAAATATACTTAAAATGTAAAGATTTCCATGTTTTTCAATTTGGAAGTCTAAATATAGAATTGAGTTCATATGAAAGTCTCACTAGAAGCAATTCCACCATTTTGAAAGCATTCATTGAAACTAATTTTATGATGAGAAGTATACATGTTGATATGAGCATTTATATATTGATCATATCCCTATTTGCTTAGAAGTAATAATAGTTCAGGAATCAAATTGACTACATATGTGGAAAGAGACCATGGAAAAGCTCTATATCAAATATCAAAACAAGACCAGGTGCTGACTGTGGATCACATCATCAACTTCTCATATGCAAGTTCAAACTGAAGCTGAAGAAAATTAGAACAAGTATATGGGAGACAAAATATGAACTTGAGTATATCCCACCTGAGTTCAGAGACCACCTCAAGAATAGGTTTAATGTATTAAACACAAATGATAAAAGACCAGACGAGTTGTGGCATGACATAAAAGATATCATTCAAGAAGGAAGCAAAAAGTTCTTTAAATACAACAAAAAAAGAAAAGACCAAATTACATGTCAAAAGAGATGCTGAACTTGCCCTTGAATGTCCACCAGCCAAAGTCAAAGGAACACATGATGAAGTTAATGATCTAAACAGAATATTTCAAAAGGCAGCTCCAGAAGACAAAAACAAATATTATAATGACATGTGCAAAGAGCTGGAGGCAGAAAACCAAAAGGGAAGAACACGCTCTGTGTTTCTCAAGCTTAAGGAAGTGAAGAAAAAATTCAAGCCTTGAATGGCAATAGTGAAAGATTCTACAGGGAAAATGTTAAATGATGCAGGAAACATCAAAAGAAAATGGAAGGAATACACAGAGTCACTATACAAAAAAGAATTGTTAGGTGACGAGCCATTCCAAGAGGTTACATATGAAGAGGAATGAGTGGTATTGAAGGACAAAGTGGAAGCCACCTTGAAAGAACTGGTGAAACACAAGCCTCCAGGAATTGATAGAGTACCAATAGAGAAGCTTCAACAAAAAGATGCAGCACTAGAGGTGTTAACATGTTTATGACAACAAATTTGGAAAACAGTTACTTGGCCAACTGACTGGAAGAGATCCATATTTGTGCCTATTCCCAAAAATGGGGATCCAACTGAATGTGGAAACTATCAGACAATATCATTAATATCACATACAAGCAAAATTTTACTAAAGATTGTTCAAAAGTGACTGCAGCAGTATATAGACAGGGACTTACTGGAAAACCAAGCGGGATTGAGAAGAGGGCGGGAAACCAAGGATATCATTGCTGATGTCAGGTGAATATTAGCCAAAAGTAGAGAATATCAGAAAGGTGTCTATCTATGTTTTCTTGACTATGCAAAGGCATTTGACTGTGTGGATCATAATAAATAATGGATAACACTTTGGAAAATGGGAATACCAGAGCACCTAATTGTACTCATGAGGAATCTATACGTGAACCAAGAGGCAGTTGTTCAAATAGAACAAGGAAACACAGCCTGGTTTAAAGTTTAGAAAGGTGTGTATCAGGTTTGTATACTTTCACCATATCTCTTCAATTTATATGCTGAGCAAATAAACCAAGAAGCTGGAATTTATGAGGAAGAACGCGGCATCAGGATTGGAGGAAGATTCCTTAACAACCTGCGTTATGCAGATGACACAACTCTGCTTGCAGAAAGTGAAGAAGATTTAAAACATTTACTAATGAAGATCAAAGGTCACAGCCTTCAATATGGCTTGTGACTAAACATCAACAAAACAAAAATCCTTACAACAGGGTCAGTATGCAACTTCACAATAAATGGAGAAAAGATTGAGGTTGTCCAAGATTTTGCTTTGCTTGGCTCTATAATCAACACCCGTGGAAGCAGCAGTCAAGAAATCAAAAGATGTGTTGCTCTAGGAAAAGCTGTGGCAAAAGATCTCTTTAGAGTATTGAAAAGCAAAGATGTCACACTGAAGACAAAAGTGCTTCTGACTCATGCCATGGTATTTTCAGTTGCATCATATGGTTGTGAAAGCTGAACATTGAACAAGGGACACAGGAGAAGAAATGATGCTTTTGAATTATGGTGCAGGAGATGTCTATTGAATATAGCATGGACTGCCAAAAGAACCAACAGATCTGTCCTAGAAGACGTGCAACCAGAGTGCTCCTTGGAAGCAAGAATGGCCAGAATACATCTTACATATTTGGGAAATGTAGTCAGGAGAGATCAATCCCTGGAGAAAGACATCATGTTTGGGAGACTGGCAGGTCAACGAAAAAAAGGAAAACCCTCCACCAGATGGATTGACACAGTGCCTGCCACAGTGGGCTTAACCATAAATAAGATCATGTGCCTGGCACAGAATAGGGAAGTGCTTAGATTTGCTGTACATAGGGTCGCTATGAGTTGAACTCAACACAAGAGCCCCTAACAATAACAACAACCCCACTCAATTCTGCCAGAAATTCAATTAAAAGAAATATTATAGAACTATAAACCACTTCTATTTTATTTTCATATGAAACCCAACCACATTGATCTTTTAACTAAAAAAATATTTATTTCTAATTCCATGGGCAAAAGTCACCTGTAATCATGATGATCATGATAATAGTATAACAATATCATCTGAATATTATTTTATGGTTCTATTACTTTTCTCTTTTTTATATAACACTTTGATGATTGGTCTGCTGCTAAATTATTTTAAAAACATAACCTTGGGCTTCTTTTATATTCATCATTATGCATGGAAGTTTTTATTCCCCCATGAAAGTAAATTCTGTAATAACCCTAGCTATTCCTAATGCACAGTTTTTGACATTTTTTCAAAGCATCCTTCATGAGAAATAGAAGTAGGGAGTGGTTGTGTAAAGATAAGATAATCACACACAGAAATTAATAGGTTTGCAATAGTTCCTAGATCTGCATGGTGCAGGGTATTCCCCATGCACAAGAAGGAAAAGGATGACGAGGTACAGGGCAATACAAAATCCAAAGAGAGTACATCGAGAAGCTGAAGAAAAATTGTTGGTTATAATCAAAGTGAAGTGGAAAATAGAGCACAGGATTACATTTACCTTGCCAGTGAGCAGACTGAAATTGAAGACTTGTGGAAGATTGTTCTGAAAATTACAAACCCCTGCATGCACTCAACTCAAGAATCAATGTGTAGGTACACAATTGAGAGTTCAGGGGCTAGTTGGTGGAGTGTTTCTCTGCACTCTCTGAGGACCCAGGTTTGATCCCCAGCACCATAAAAACAGAAGAAGGACATGGCAATCCACTTCCAAAAGCAATTTCGAAAACAATCAGCTATTGAAATCCCTATGAAGGCCACTATGAGTGGAACTCAACAGCACCTAACAACAACAACAACAATTGAGAGTTCAAAATAACACGGGGAGCTGGGATCTTTTTGGGAGAACAAGTTCCAACTGAAGCAAAAATAATGCTTTTATTGAGCCTTATAATGTTAAAGCCAAGAAGAGTTTTAAAACTCAAAATGTAAAGGCAACAACCATAAGAAGACATGTTTCATGCAATTGGAAGGGTCATAACAAGTTAATCAGATGTTATTCCATTTCATTGATGAAGAAATTTAGGGTTAGACCACTGAGTGGAATTGCTTAATTTCTGATACTAATTTAGAACACAGTTCCAACTATATACCTGAGATCTCATAATCTTAATTCATTCAAAACTGATTTCTTTTTTCTTCATGAGCACTTTCATTCTGGTTAGAACTCAGCTTCTGATATCCTTCCATTACTACTGAGAAATACATTTTAATCACTGTCATCACTTCTTGACTATATTCTAGTTTCCTCTTAGACAAACCAACCCCTTCTTAAGGTTACCTATAACCACCACTTTGTGAATTTAATGAACATTTTTCAATTCCCACCTTAGCTATAAAAATATATATTATCACTTGCCTTCCTCTGGGGGAGAGAGAAGGTCTTCTCACCATGATTGTGTATTCCATTTCAACTGTACAGGCCCCAAGGACATATATATGTGAGAGATTCAGGAGAGAAGTCAGCACAGTCTGTGATTGTCTTGAGATATAGTGAGAGAATTTGGGAAGCACAGAGAGAAATGACACTCCTGTGGACCAAAGGGCTGTTTCCTTTTTGCTGGCCTTAGAAACCTAACATATTTCTGACCTTCAAGGGGCAGTTTATTTACCACATCTTTCCGTAGTCTCAGGAGGAGGGAGCATATGAATTTAATTATATCCTTGTCAAGAGGTAATTCCATCTCAAAAATTAATTTTCAGTGCTTTGGAGTTATTGCACATTAAAAAATATTGTCACACAAAAAAACATGGGTGGCCTGTCACAAACATTATGAAACTATTGACCTTACATAGCTTCATCTGCACAACTATTGATTTTTTTTCTGCCTTTATTTTGACATTTCATATGATTTCATCTAAGATTCATCACTGTGGAAATGTCAGGTTTAAGAGTGTGCTTTTATTGTTTGGGAAGAGCAATCTTAGAAATGGCTTACTACTTATCTATTAGAGGCAGTAGGCTGGATTCATCAATGTTGAAATGATTTCAGCATCAAGGTATCATACTTATTTTGCCAGAGGTTTCCAGATTGCTCTTTCTTCCCCCAAAGCAGTAAATTGGATTGTCACTTTGGGTTTTAGATGCCAATAATTTTTTAACTGAGCTTTAAAACACTAAAACCTTTGAATAGTTTTTAATTTGAGGTCATCCTGGGATATGCATGATATAATTAACTCTATAGAGTTTCTATTAGTCAAGAAAATGATTGAGGAACTAACACACTTTCAAATACCAATTACTCAGGACAAAACCAGAAATTAGTGTTTTAATGATATTTATCATTTAAATGGGCTGGGATTTAGCTCAGTTGGTAGAGCTCTCTGCTGCAGTCTCTGAGGTCCCAAGTTCAATTCCCAGCACCATAAAAATGGGAGAAGGGCTGGGCAATCCACTCCCAAGGCAATCCTGAAACAATCAGCCATTGAAAACCCTATGAGGGTCGCTATGATTTGGATATCGACTCGACGGCACCTAACAACAACAACAACAACAACAATCATTTAAATATTTTGTCCAAATTTTCACAGTACAGCCTTCATAGTGTCTTCTCCTTGTCCCATCCTGGCAATAATGAAAGGCAAATGGGGTTTTAAAGACCCCAAATGGGATCTGTGATGAAAATATCATCTGAAAACATGCATCTATCTTTTACTTAATTAGCTTTTCTAAAATGATATTTGCATCATTTTTTAAAAAGTATCAAAAGGACTTCAACTAAATGGTGGGTAATTTTTTTGTAGGAAAGGAATACCAGAACACTTAATTGTATTCATTAGGACTCTGTACATGGACTAGGAGGCAGTTTTTTGAACAGAATAAGGAAAGACTGCCTGGTTTAAAGTCAGGAAAGGTGTACATCAAGGCTGTATCCTTTCATCATACCTCTTCAATCTTTATGCTGAAAAAATAATCTGAGAAGCTGGACTTTATGAAGAAGAACATGGCATCAGGATTAGAGAAAGACTCATTAACAACCTGCATTATGCCATGATATTTTCAGTTACATTATATGTTTGTGAAAGCTGAACAATAAAAAAGGGAGACAGGAGAAGAATTGATGCTTTTGAATTACGGTGCTGGAGACAAATATTGAATATACCATAGACTGCTGTAAGAACCAACAGATCCATCCTAGAAGTACAACCAGAGGGGTCCTTGAAAACAAAGATGGCTAGACTCTATCTTAAGTATTTTGGACATGTTGTCAGGAGGGACCAATCCCTGGAGCAGAACATCATGTTTGGTAGAGTGGTGGATCAAAGAAATAAAGAAGGACCCTCAACTAGATGAATTGACACAGTGTCTGAAACAATGGGCTTAAACATAAAAAAGATGATGTACCTGTCACAGTGTTGGAGAGTGTTTTGTTCCACTGTATATGGGGTTGCTATGAATTGGACCCAATTTGATGGTACCTGACAACATCAACAATAACAATTTTGTGTAAGGAGATTGACTTCTATTAGTATAAAAGTTGTTGTTGTTAGGTGCCATCGAGTCGGTCCCTCTGTACAATAGGGGAAACACTATTGTCAGTGCTTCGCTGCTGTTCATAGGGTTTTCAATGGCAGATTGATTTTTGGGAGGGGGTTGCCGGGTCCTTCTCCCAAGCCTACAGCTTCTGGTTTTCCCAGGCGGTCTCCCATCCAGGTACTAACCAGGCCTGACCCTGCTTAGCTTCCGAAATCTGACGGGATCGGATGCCACAGGGCTATGGCTGCAGGCAGTATAAAAGTTAGGAAAACAAATTATTTGTGTTACTATATATTATTTCCCAACCAGACACTAGTGTAAAAAGCTATAATTTTTGAGACTCTGTACAAAATAAAACTTTGGAGCCCTTTGTTGAAAATATTACTAAGAATTTCAAGACAGGGAGCAAACATTAAGTGTAATGTCCTAAATATGAGGCCTCTGTGTAACGGCATAGGCCAGCCTGCAAAGTTGGCCCTGTTTTCAGGTCCTAGTCATCAAGAGTTAACTTTCTAATTCTGTGTGCTAATGAGGAAGGATTGACTTCTTTACACTACTATTTTTCCTTGCTAAAGAAAAAGGAAACCCATATAAAGGTTCATTGGTATGCCATCAGCTTACTAAAACAAAAAAATTAAATGTTAAACTCTGCAAATTATAATTTTTCATGATGGTTTATTTTTTAATCCTCTGAATTCAAAAATATTTTAAATTTAGTATTACTATCTAAAGTAAAATATAAAATAAAAGACAACAAATTCCACTTAATTGTTCTTTTTTAAATATTTTCCATTTATAGAAAAATCCAGAAGCTTCAATTATCTTTCCATTTGTCAGATTTGCAGAGAAAAGTACCATTAATGAAATTGACAGTGCATAAAGAGTACCTTTAGAAGTTATCCCCTATCCTCACTTTCTATAGCAGATAAGAATCTGTGATACAGGTTTCATTCTCCCAACTGCTTGTTATTAAAGAAGTAGCAATTGAATTAAAAGGAAATAAAGCATTACAAAATAATTTGTATTTCATTTATTAATGAAATATTTTTCTGTTTTTCCGCTGCCTGGGAAATATTACTAGAAGATATATTGTGCTATCAAGTACATTGGGAGATTTAATTCATATTCTTCTGAGACTCTAAATGTTTGCAATGGTTTGAAACCAAGACATTATTCTAAAATGCAATTACATTTTTAGTGACATTTTTCCTTTTAATTAAATAGAAAAAATGCAGTTAAGAAATCTTTAATGTTCTAATTATGGCATTTGATTCAGTGAAGAACAATCATCCTAATGAGAGCTGGCCTACATAATAACATTGTTCAGCGTATTATTTAACTAATCAGATTTTTCCCTCAATCGCAGCATTTACTACTTCCTTTTACATATTCAAAGCAGATGCTCTTCTGGTAGCATGTATATTAATGTTAATTGAAGTTATTCAGGTGGATGACAAAGAAAATTAGACCCCTCAGGGTATCATCTTCCCTTGTAGTTTGAAAAAAAGCTTTCAAGGACTGTGTGTATAAATTTGAACAAAATAGTCTACTCCACATGCCAGGATTGATTTTCTAAGCATTTGATTATGCCACTAAGAGAGTCAGTAAAAATATGTCTCACAAAAAGAATTCAAATCATGAATAGTTTTTTAAAAAGTAAATTTGCGTTGATTCAGAGATATAATTTTGACTATGGAATTATAAGGAAAATAACATGTTCATTAATTTTTTGAGAATAAACATGTTCTGAAAAAGTAAAAAAGCACAAAGCAGGGAAAAGGTCTATGTGTATAAGAGGGAGAACAAAATGAATACTTAGGTGAAAAGCTTACAAACTGATGTAAGTTTGGAAGAAAGCATATATATTTGAGAATGAGGAATAAAACAACTTTGTGGGGTTAGTGTGTCTAACAGTCATGTTTACATAGATAAGTACCCAGATCTGTTTCTGTCATGAGACTTAAAAAAAACACATATCCATGAAACCTTTGAAATACTTAAAACCTTTTTTTGCTCTGTAGAAAACAAAGCTCTACAAATCCTGTCGTCCAAAGCATGTATTTAATTCTATATTCAAACCCCATCAGAAAAAGATACTTTAAGAAGTCTGATAAAATTGCAAACAAATGGTCTCCATTGACTATAAGCAGAATAAAACTGGAAAGAAAATAAAATTGTTCCCACAATAGTACCACAGGGAGAGCAAAATACAATTTGAAAACACAAGTAAAATTACAAATAGTAATATTTTAGTGGACATATAAAAAAGCTGAAATACAATTGAGAAATAGAGTTGCAACTGAAAATCACTTCTTAAAACAAAAAGATTCAGTAAGGTATTGATGGAAATGTAAATCTGAAGTTGCTTCTCATTTATTTAGTCTATGAACTAAAGTAGTTTTTCTCTTTAGATTAAAAAAGAGAATGCAGGTTATGTTGGTTGAATGACCCTACATAGCAAACAGAAAGCTGTAAGAGTTCCTAAGAATTTCGAACATAAGTCCACTACATATTTCAAAACACTATTCTTCATTGTCCCCTCACAAACCCTTTTCTTTTCCTTTTTCTGCTTTCTCCCTCTACGTTAATGTATGTAAATTTGTCCTTCTTTACAGAACACTAGGCAGATATTTCAAGGTCCAACTCAAATTCTACTTGCAATTTTGAGATTTTCCTGAACCTCCCAGAGCAATGGAATCGCCTTTCTTCTGAATATCATAGTCTATTTTTACCTTTTAGGAATATATTTCTTTCTTCTGAATTATTTATTTAAGCATTTCTTTTTATCTGCCACTGGATTCTAAAATTTTTGAACGAAGAATATTTGATGAATTTATATGGATATAATTTTGCACGTACATGTTCAGTAAATGTTTACTGCATAAACTAAATATGAATGGATGAGTCTTTATATTCTGTTTTCTAACCTGAGCCACCTCATTCTGAATCAAATTACCACAGTTAGTAACTTTAATCTAGAGGCAGGCTGGCTGAGTTTATATCCTCATTGCTTGTGTGCTCTCCAGCAAGTCACTTAACACTTCTGCTTCAATTTCTTTAACTATGAAAAGCAATAATAATACAGATACAATGTGAGGAATAAAAGGTTAACTATTCATTTTTTATCAACATAAGTGGTGACTGTACGCATGAAATTCACCAAATGGAATGTAAATACAGGAACAAAATTGACTACATTTATGGAAAGAGGATGAAAAGCTGAATATAAGAAGTCAGAACAAGACCAGCTGCTGATTGTGGATGAAACCATCTCCTGCTCATATGCAAGTTCAAACTGAAACTGAAGAAAATTAAGACAATGCATGACGGCCAAGGTATGACCATAAGTATATCTCACCTGACTTCAGAGACCATTTCAAGAACAGATTTGATGTGTTAGACACTAATGATGGAGGACGAAACAAGTTGTAGCATGCCATCAAAGATATCATTTATGAGGAATCAAAAGGTTATTTAAAAATAAGGAAAAAAGAAAAGACCAAATTACAAATCAAAAGAGACTCTGAAACTTGTTCTTTAATGTCTGGTAGCTAAAGTAAAAGGAAGATGTTTCAATACATAGATGCAGCCCTGGAGGTGCTCAGTTGTTTATGTCAAAAGATTTGAATCCCAGCAGCTTGGGAGGCGGAGGCGGGAGGATTGCAAGTTCGAGACCAGAGGCAGTCTACCCAATTTAGCGAGACCCTGTCTCAAAAAGTAAAAAACAAAATGAGCTAGGGGCACAGCTCAGTGGTCCAGCACTTGCAAAGCATGCAGGCGTGAGGCCCTGGGTTCAAACCCCAGTACTGAAAAAAAAAAAAAAAAAGATTTGGAAAACTGTTACCTGGTCAACTGACTGGAAGTAATCCATATTTGTGCCTATTCCCATGAAAGGGGATCCAACTGACTGTGGAAATTATCAACTGTTATCATTAATATCACACACAAGTAAAATTTTGCTGGCAATTATTCAAAAGTGACTTCTTATTGTTAGGTGCCTTTGAGTCTGGTTTGGCTCATAGCCATCTTAGGTACACAGAACGAAACATTCCCTGACACTGTGCTATTCCCAGCACTATTTCAGTGCTTCTCTGCTATTTATAAGGCTTATAAAGGTTGATTATTTAGGATATTATTTTGGGAGTGAGCTACCAGGTCCTTCTACTGTTTTTGTGGTGCTAGGTATTGAACTCTGGGCCTCAGAGCACACAGAGCAAGTATTCTACCAAATGAGCTAAACCCCAGCCCTCAAAAGCAATTATAGCAGTATGTTGACAGAAAACTGCCAGGAAGTAAAGCTGGATTCAGAAGAGGGTGTGGAACTAGGGACATCATTACTGATGTCAGAGGATATTGACTGAAAGCAGAGAATACCAGAAAAATGTCTCTCTGTGTTTTATTGACTATGCAAATGCATATAACTGTGTGGATCCCAGCATATTATGGATAACATTATCAAGAATGGGAATACTAGAACACTTATTTATACTCATGAGGATCTGTACATGGACCAGGAGGCAGTTGCTTGAACAGAACAAGGAAACAGTATTTGGTTTAAAGTTAGGAATGGTGGGCATCAGGGTTGTACTCTTATACTGAATTTCTTTAATCTCTATGCTGAGCACATAATCCCAGAAGAGGGACTTTGTGAAGAAGAATGTGGGATCAGGACTGGTGGAAAATTCATTAGCTATCTAAGTTATGCAGATGACACAACTTTGCTTGCTGAAAGGGATGAGGATTTGAAATATTTACTGATAAAGACCAAAGAACACAGCCTTCAGAATGGGTTGCACCTCAACATCAACAAAACAAAAATCCTTACAACTGAGTTAGTAGGCACCTTCGTGAAAAATGGAGAGAAGACTGAGGTAGTACCAGAGATTTCTGTCCCTCATTCTACAATCAACATCCACAAAAGGAAGAGCCAAGAAATCAAAAGATGCATCACATGGGGAAAAGCTGTTGCAAAAGACCACTTTAAAGTTTTGAAAAATAAAGATACTACATTGAAGACGAAAGATGTGCCTGACTCATCCCATGGTATTTTCTGTTGCATCAAAAGGTTGTGAAAGCTGGGCATTGAATAAGGGAGACAGGTGAAGAATTGATGCTTTTGAATTAAGGTGCTGGAGACAAATATTGAATACACCATGGACTGCCAAAAGAGCCAACAGAAGTGCAAACAAGTTGCAACAGAAATGCAACCAGAGTGCTCCTTGGAAACAAGGATGGCTAGGCTGCATCTTACTTATTTTGGACATGTTATCAGGAGGGACCAATCCCTGGAAAAGGACATTATGTTCAGCAGATTGGTGTGTCAATGCCAAAACAAAAGAAAAGAAAAAGATCCTCAAGTAGATGGATTGGCACAGTGTCTACAACAATGGGCTCAAACAAAAAAGGTGGTATGTATGGCACAGTGTTAGGTAGTGTTTCATTGTGTTGTACATTGGGTCGCTATTAGTTGGACCTGACTTGATGGCACCTAACAACAACAACATCCTCCTATTAGTATGCTAAGGTGACCATGACAAATCACCAGAGATTGTGTGGCTTAAACAAGAGAAATTTATTTCTTATAGTTCTGGAGGCTGGAAATGTATGAATGAAGTGTCGGCAGTATTGCTTTCCCCTGAGACCTGACCTAGTGTTGCAGATGGCCACCTACCTTTTTGCTGTGCCCTCACATCATCTCTCTTATGAGTATGTACATCCCTGGCATCTCTCTGTGTAGAAATGTAGTCTTTTTATAGGAGGATCATTCATTCTGCATTCTGGCCCACAATGGTGTCCTTTAATCTAATTTCACAAACTCTATAGAGACCCTATATCCAAATACTGTGCAGTCACATTCTGAGTAACTGCAGTGTAGTGTTTCAATATGTGAATGAGGAAGGAGGGAAACAACACAACTCACCCTATGACATCCATGAAAAATATAAAAAAACAATTACTGGTACCTAATACTAGGTGAGTTCAGTGGCAGCTGTAGTATTATTCTCACATTAGACTAGTTCTCTTTAGCATCTGAGAATTTTTGGTATCCTTTTCTTTGGTATTCTGTCAACAAATATTTCTTTTCTTTTTACAGTCTAATTTCAAATTCACATCCTTATGTTCACCTTCTGTTATGGTTTGAATATAAATGTCCCCCACAGACTTAGGTGTTGAATGCTTGGTCCCCAGTTGCTGCCACTGTTTTGGGAGGTGCTGGAAATGCTCAGAGTTGGGGCCTAGCTGGAGGAAATAGGTCACTAGGGGCATGTCCTTGATGGCTCTATCTTGCCCTGACCCCTTCCTCTCTCACTTTCTCTGCTTCCTGGCTGCCATGAGATGAATAGCCTCCTCCTCCGTATTCTCCCTCCACCAGGATGTTCTGCCTCATCTGAGGCACAAAGCATCTCAGGAGCCAGCCTCCCATGGACTGCAACCTCTGAAACCCTAAGACAAAGTAAATCCTTCTTCCTTTTAAGTTGTTTCATTTAAGTATTTGTCACAGTAACAAAAAAGTTGACTTTCCTACCATGACTATTTACCTTAAAAATAATTTTCTTTCCAATACCCCTTCAACCATAAATGTTTCATTATTTTGTCATATTTAAGTCAAATTTTAAACTTCCAGACATCTCCCAGTTTCTCAATTGTGCTTGTTATTATTATTTTAACAATACTCAGGTGTTAAACCCAGGCACTTGGACATGATAGGCAAGTGCTCTACCACTGAGCTGTACCCTCAAACTCTTTTATTTTTTTTAAGACAGGAGCTCTCTATATTGTACACTCTGCCTCTGGCTTCAAACTTGTGATCCTCCTGTCTCAGCCTCCCAAGTCATTGAGATTACAGGAGTGCACCATGGTACCAGGCTTCAATTCTGTGATTTAAAGACTTTATTCTATATTATTTAAATTGCAAAGCATGAACTATCATCATAGAATAACTGAAATATGAGAGATTAAAGTAGTTTAATAGAAAAATGTGTCAAATATATATATTACACACAGCATATTGTGTAAGAAAGACTGTTATGGAGCTAAGACAACAGTGAAATCCTGAAAGTTATTTTACCCAAGGATCCCCACATTTTGAATAATTTTTCACTCCTGAAGAATTCCAGATGGCACAAAAAATTGAAAAAATAGATCAATTCATAAAGAGATTATGATCTAGAAATGTTCACATGAATTTCCTCCAGTTATGTCTAAAGTCTAATGACCCAGTTTTACTTAACATACAGATAAGGGAAAAGCAACTGCTGCTAATAACCTTTTTCAGAATTGTATACAATATTAGGACACTCATATACCCTTATTTCTTTTTTTCAGCACATTGCATTAAATAATATGAAATTTACATTCTTGTTCTAAATGAATGGTTCTAGCTAGCTTAGTGATCAAGCCAGGGGAAAAAGGATTTAATTAAGGAAATAATCTGACCAAGATGTGAAAATTACCCCATCTGCAGAGATTTAACTGCCCACAGCCACTTTTGGGGAAAAAGTGAATTAAAGATATTCCCTTAGAAACCACTTAGAATGTAAGAAGCTTTAACTTTTATAACTTGAGGCAGAAATGCGTACTCTTAAAAGAAGTTTCAGCTTTTTAGTCTTTAGCCAAGCAAACCATCTTGGTAGAAATTGGAAGCACACATCATAAAACAGTAAAAACCTCTCCTGCAGCAAAGGACAGAATAATTTTAAACAAAATGTAGAACTGCTGAAATAGTAGAAGAAAGCACTAAAAATCTGATGAGACTTGTAAGAAATATGATTTGCCTCATTGCAGATCCTCTGAAATTAAATGTGAGAAATATCTTAATTTGCATTAAAACTACCTAACCAATCCATTGATACTCCTTAGCACACTGTTTTGAAGCAAAGCCTTAATAATTCAAAGAAGAGCTTATATCAATAATATCCCTATTATAGAGTAGTTTCTTAGTTGTAAGTATACAGTTCTGTCTTCCAACACTGTGAACAAATCTCTTGCCAGTAAAGCTATCAGCCTTTGTTTTATGATGAAGGTTGAGCCTGGAAACTTTGTCACTTTTAAATTCAATTATATTTTGAATGAACTAGGAATGTTCACTGCTAAAGAAATAAGTAATAAATTACATTATACAATATGAAAATACTTTAATGAAACCAACCAACCTCTATTTTTAATATGGAATATATATTTGTGTGTGGTATGTGTGTGTGAAAAAAAAAATATATATATATATTTTATATATATATAAATATATATATTTAGATAGATATTATATATATCTATCTCAGGAGAAGGACATGGCAATCCACTCCCAAAGCAATCCAGAAATAATCAGCTATTGAAAACCCTATGAGGGTCGCTCATAGCAACCCTATGTACAACAGAACTAAACACCCCCAGACACACAATATTTTTATATGTTTAATCCCATTGTTACAGCCACTATGCCAATCCATGTAGTTGAGAGTCTTCCTTTCATTCATTGACCTGCCACTCTTCCAAACATGAGGTTCTTCTCCAGGGATTCATCCCTCTTGACAACATGTCCAAAATACATAAGATGCTGTCTAGCCATCCTTGCTTCTAAGGAGCACTCTGGTTGCACTTCTTCTAGGGTAGATCTATTGGTTCTTTTAGCAATCCATTCTTTTTTTTTTTTTAGAAATTTTTAATGTACATCATAATGCGATTCATTTTGACATGCTTTTCATTGTGACAATTTTCATATATGCAATTTGATAAGCATTATTCATATAGGCTACCCCTTACCCTCCTCTATGTTTCCCCCCTGCCCCCCTTCCCATCTAAGTTTCCCATCCAAGTCTTCTCTATCTTTTACTATATAGTATTTTTCTATATGTCCTTGGGTTCCATTTCTGTTTAAGATAGAAACTTTTCCTGTAGTGGTCTTTGTTTCTATCTT